>JAYKKT010000039.1:3000000-3165000 GCA_036023115.1 Brasenia schreberi
GGCTAACTCTCCTAAGCTAATACTAATGTCTTGATTTTCATTAAAGAGCTTATAAAAATAGTTTTTTCATATATTTTTATATCATCATTTGCCACTAGAATTTTCTCATACTCGTCTTTGATGCATCTAACAAAATTAAGATCCTTAGTTTTCTTATTTCTAGCCTTAGCTATCCTAAAAATATCTCTTTCACCCTCTTTTGAGTTGCTTTTATATAAATCCTTTTAAATTTTAGCTTTTGCTTCACTGACGACCTTTTTCGCTTCTTTCTTTGGTTTCTTATAAGCCTCTAAAGTTCCACTGGTCTTCCTAGCATAATGTAATTTGTAACATGCTTTCTTTGATTTTATCTTACACTACCTTACTCTACCACCAAGCTTCTTTTTATGTCGGTACACCTTTCTTAGATTCACCTAATACATCTTTCGCTAGTTTCCTAATATATATATATATAGCCATATTGTTCCACATATCACAAGGTGTACCAACATAATTCAAAACATCACCTTGAAGGACTTTATGTTTAAATATACTTTCTTTCTCGCTTTTGAGGTTCCACCATTTAGTCTGAATAGCTCGATGTACTCTTTTTGTCTTTGTCCACTATTTTACCTCTAAATCCATAACTAAAAGTCAATGTTGTTTGGTTAAACTTTCTTTTGGAATTACCTTGTAATCTTTAGAACATGATCTATCTTTTTTCTATAAATAAAATAATCAATTTGTGTTTGTGATAAACCACTCTTATAAGTAATTAAATGTTCACCTCGTTTTTTGAAGATTGTATTAACTATAAAGAGATGAAATGCCATAAAAAAATTTAAAATCTCCCTACCTTCCTTATTTATATTTCCAAAACCTAAGTTTTCATGAATACCATGGTATCCTAATGCCTCTTTATTGACATGTCCATTTAAGTCTCCTATTAAAAAAATCATCTCCCTTTGTGGAATTCTTTGAATCACCTTATCTAACTCCTCACAAAATGCGGAGACCCTCTCTGCAATTTGTTCACTACATTCGGACGACACTGCAAGAAGACTAACTTCTATACTTATACCCGCCATGGTGTGGGAACCTTCTCTACAATTGATTCACTACATTCGGGCGAAAATTTAGAACTTTTCACAGCATTTGGTCTCTACCATGTCTCTATAAGGAGACGCCCCAACACAATACACATAATTTGTATAATCCATGGTATAAAAATTCGACAAAGTTTTACACTGGCCGTCGGAAGCTTAACGCAATCCTCCTTTATCCTTGCTTAGGATCGGTCATGCAAAGGTGATCCCTTACATGGGTGGAGTTTAGGCCATGTAAAAATAAAAATAACAGTACCTAATATAAGTTAGTTACAAGAACTGAAAATATTTAAGGAGGAAATATATAATAATTACAAAATTCTGAGAAGATTTGTGCTTGGAATTTAAAAATGTATTTTGTAAATAAATCCCAAAGTCTTAGAAACTTGAACTTTTCTTTCTAATAAGAAAGAGAAAAAATAAACAATTAACCCAAATAGAAGCAACATTGCTTCAAGATCTTAACAACAATGATCTATCTCCTCCTTATCGAATATGAAATAAACGCGTTACTCGACTACTAGATTGATAACATAAAAAAATCAAGATCAAAACCATTCGAATGATGGAAGCTTATGGCAATGTTGAAACAGTAAGTGATAAACTCATGCTAGTGTTTAATAAGAGAGGTCACAATGACAAATCAAAGCTCGAATAGATTGGAGAATGTTTTCAATTACCATCAAATTGTCCTTTTCCTAGGATGAGACTAGAAAGGCACATGTTGCTTGAGAGAGAGAGAGAGAGAGAGAGAGAGAGAGAGAGAGAGAGAGAGAGAGAGAGAGAGAGAGCATGGTCTGTCACGTGGGTAGTTGGAGAGACAACATGGAAAAGAGAAGGCCTTGCTCAAAATCAAAATTTGAGAAACAAGAGTTGGAACTGTTAGGAGTTGAAGACAAAATAAAATAAGGTATGATTAAGATTGCCCTATATAAGTAAGCTCAAGCTCGACTAAAGCTCGACAAAGTCAAGTCGATTTTGAGTTTTTCTCGAGCCTTTGCAAGTAAGGAGCACTCATTTACACCCCTAGTCCATCCTTGTTATCTTAGATAGTGGGTCAAGATAATGGTTTCTCCTCTTTCTTTGTTGAGTGAAAACATGGCTGATGAAAAATAGAGAAACAATGGGGTCAGAGGAAGATCTCACACTAGGGAGTGGTTGTTCTTTTGGCCACAACATCGTGGATCTGAAATGTACAATTGAGATGAAAATAACGTTTGTAAAATTTGGTTTTCGTGGTTAAATTTTTTTGGTCTATCCTAGGGCTTTTGTTAATCAAATTAGCGACAAATGCCTAACATTGTTATCCTTAATCTAATATGGTGCATAAGTTTTCATATTACCCTAACATGTCAGTCATTTGGAAGCTTCTATTAGTTGATTAAGCTGCCACGTTATTTGCTATGCCAGAACTGCTATGTCAGCTTATAATTAATATTATACTTAGATATTAATTAATATTAATAAATATTAAGTACTATTTAATATTATTAATTATTGTATGTTAAATTTAGTAATACTAGGTTTATATTAAATTTTAATTTAAATTGTTTTTCGAACGTAGTGAACAAGTTGGCGCATTTTCAACATAAATGGATGTAGGGGGTGTTAAGGAAGCTAGTCCTATATAAACTAATATTGGTACTTGGAATATGGGAACATTGACACGTAAGCTAATAAAGGTTAGATAACTATATTCTCATTGGTACTTGGATTACTAACGAGATGGGTAACGAATGTTGACTGATGTGGATGTTATGATTAGGAGAAAGATTTAAATTCTCTGTTCATAAGAAACAAAGTGGGTTGGATGAAAACTTAAAGAGATTGAAAACACATGTTTTAAATTATAGTACTCCAGAAAAGAAAAGGTTCAAATTGAAATTGGTATTATTGTAAATAAGGAATGAGTATAAAAGGCGTCAGGCGAATTCCTGTAGGATACAATGAAGACTCTTTGACTTGACTTGCACTAGTATATGAAGTCCTAAACAGACCAATATATTGGTATGATGGGTTTCTAAAATTCTTTGTTGTGCAACTAAGAATTATAATGGGTTTTCTCAAAAATAGATGGAAGCATAAGTAAATGGGTCGATAAGTGAAGGATAGAAGGACCCATACCATTTCATGCTAGCTCCATTCCTCTATTCATAGGTCATCCCTTTTTTGCTATGCACAAAACCTGATAAAGGTTTCATTTAATACCTCACAAAAATTGAGGTGAGCTTATTTAATTCTCACACATTTCACTGTATACCATGATTATACACTTCTTTTTATAAAGGACGTGTAAGTAGCTTATGTGGTTCAAGTGGGAAGGATCTCAAGTCTATTAATAAAATCATCGATGATAGAAACTTAACTCATACTTGAACAACTTTCAAGTTTTGAGTACTTCAAACCAAAGTACATTATCGATGTGATTGCAAGTACATGCAAATTAAGCATCCCATGGTAAGAGGTGTTTTGGCTCATAAAAGTGATAAGACCAGGTTGAGTGTTGCTCTTAATAGACCTATAACAGTTATCTATTGGAGTGCTCTTGCTATAGGCATTTGTGATAGAGTACTTATTGTCAAGTGGGGCATCTTCATGAAGTCTTAGAGTTGGATTGTTAAAGTACTTCCGAAAAGTATACAAAGATACTAGACTACTTTAAATGTGTCAACTAAATTATGGACATGTCTGGTGTCGTAATCTTATACGTGGTGCACATTTGTTCATATGAATTGGATGGTTCAAAGCTCATCTATTATTCCAATTCGGGTGAGTAGAACTCACACCTTATTAGATAAGTTTTCAAATCCTCGAGATACCTTTATAGAAAATATAAGATCTAGTATGATAATAATTTTTAATTTATTAAAAATGGTAGGGGATTGGAAGAGTATTTTTAATAAGTCGATTAAAACACCATCAACTTGAGCTATAGTTAATAGAGGGATACATAGGCCATAAAATGTGGAATAAATTAGCTAACTAAACCAGTTTATATATGTGGCTAAATTGAGCCACGCAACCTGCTTAAATGGGTGGGATTGGATTGAGCATGCAACTGTGAATATTCGTCAATGAACGAAAGTTGATATTGCACGAATCAAATTCACCAAGTCGCCAAGAGTCAAATGGCATTCAAGTATGAATGCCGATCTTCAAGAATAACAAACACGAGAGCGGAAGCACGTACAAACAAGTCAAAAAGTAGTGCAAGATTGCATACTTTATTCATGTCTTGAAGTGGCTTTTATGGACAACAATATGTACATGAATAATAGGAAAAACAACAAGCAAGAGGGAAGCAAGAGGTAGTGCTGGCCTTGGCCAACACTTTTGTTGGTGCTCCAACGGCTCTGGTCCTGGCCCTCCTTTACACCATGACTGCACGGGCCCTAAGGGCCCGTGCTCCTTTTATATACATTTACACCCCCCTCAAACTTACGGGGTATACACGGAAAGTTTGTCTAACAAAAATTGAAACCGAGTAGCCGAAAGAGATTTGGTGAAGAAGTCGGCTAGCTGCAACTCGGATGTGACATAACACAATGAGATATTCTTATTTAGACATTCTTCACGAACAAAGTGGCAATCCATCTCGATATGCTTCGTCCTCTCATGGAAAGTGTTGTTGGAGGCAATGTACATGGTGCTTTTATTGTCACAATACATGATGGCAGGGCGCTGCAAAGTAACTCCCATATCTGCTAGAATGGTTGTGGTCCATGAGATCTTCATCGCAGCTGTAGCCATAGCTCGATATTTGACTTCCATGGATGAGAGGGACACCTTCTATTGTTTTTTGCACTTCCAGGAAATAAGAGATTCACTTAAAAACACACAAAAACCAGTTATAGAGTGTCTATGGTTGACATCTCCACCCGAATCAGCATCCGAATCAGCACTTCTGTTCATATGAGTGGTCATACAAGAAAAGACCGTATACATAATGAGGTTATTAGAAACAAATTAGGAGTGGCACCAATAGAGGATAAAATGAGAGAACATCGTTTAAGATGGTTTGGACATATAGAAAGAAGATCAAAAGAAGAACCTGTAAGAAGGTTAGAAAAACTAAATTTGGAAAGTATTAAAAGAGGTAGAGGACGACCACAAAAGTGTTGGAAAGAAACAATAAAGAATGATCTAGCTTATTGGGAGTTAACTGCTAACATGGCACACGATAGGGATCTGTGGAAACAAAGAATCCATGTAGCTGACCCCGTCTAGTATGGGAAAAGGCTTAGTTGTTGTTGTTGTTGTTGTTTACCGGTCAGCTGCTCCTTTGTTAGGAATCATGTAAACTTCAGCTTAACCGCTCCATGTCTCCTTCTGTGACCACTTCTTAACAACCGTAAATAGGTTTCCTTGTGAGTGCAAGTCAAAAACTTATAATGGTAGCAGCGTGTAATCCATGTATATTGGGACAATTTCTTTCAGAAAAACTGGAAGACCCTTAACTTTCACTAGAGAAACCTCTTTTGTTGGATTGTCCATTTCTTCCCTCTAGTCCTTCCACCACTCAAGTAAGCCAAAGAAACCATTAAGCTGAAGAAGAATCTGGCCATTTTTCGCCTTGCAAGTTGCAACGGGCTAATTCTTTGGAAAATAACCGCATCCCTCTCACTTCTTTGGAAATCTGATCATTTTTCAGCCAAATAACCAGTGAATGGCAAAAAATGCTTGCATAGTTCTTTCCTTTTCTCTTAATCGCTGATTTGCTTCTTATTCTTAATCTTACTAATTCATCTTAAGAATTTGCAATGCTAGTCACTTTAGGTCCTGAAACAGTATCTACCCACCTACATATCTATCTATCTATATATGTTTATATATTATATATGATATGTATTTGCATAAAAGGTTCTTGGCTTTGTCATGTTCGATATACAACTCGATGTTTCATTGTATAGTGACTATGATATGTTGCATACAAGCACTTGGTATCATGTTTAGAGTTGGAGCCAATGAGGCAGTTTGGCTGTAGTATAATTGGTAGTTATTAAGGCTATAGGTTTAAACTTTGGATAACTTGGGCAACAATAACTGCGATATGAATGGGGTCATGTCCTAAAACAAGCAGCCCTAGTGCACCCCTTACCTCATAGGTGCATGAATGTCGATCGATATCTCTTCTTCATGGCAAGATCTGTACCGGTAGGTAGGTTCGTAATCTGGATACACTTGATGCATGTCTACATGAATCGACATTGACACAAAGATTCAATCTTCATAATCTCTCTTGCGTACTAACAATTAGTTAATTGACAATGAGTGTTCTACTTCATGATTCAAAATATGGTACTTAGCTTCATGATTGCAACTGTTAAATGTGTTATCAGCATATTTTTCTCAGTGCTCCACTTCTAAAAGGCAAAGGGCAGGCTACGCACTTATTTGCGAAGGACGAACCCTGGTGGACATAATAACAACATGACGTTTGCTATTGGTTTTCATTGTTAGAGGATTTCTTTCTGTATTTTCATCAAACATTCTTTATTGTGTTTCCTCTCGGTAGTCATGGCTAAGCTCTATGATTATGACCAGACAGAAATATGCATTCTCTTGCTCTTCAGTCTAGATGATTCAACTTCGTCTCTTGATACAACAACTGATTCGTGGCTTTGCTATTCCAAGTCATTGAGATATTATGAAATGACGGATTTTCGTTACTTTTGAGTCGCAACTTATTCAGAACTCTCTTGTCACTGCCACTTGCTTGCTTTAGCAATAGAAACTATGAAGGAAAGCTTCTGGTGTTGAATTGAGGAAGCAGTGCTAGAGCATCTCGGTTCGAGTCCGAGTGGCGGCATGGCATCTTATCTTCTAAAAGAGTAAGTCCTATACTGAATTCAATTCCGGATTTCTATTACTAGTATTCAGACCTTTTTTTATTTTCATTTTTTTATATGATATTTTCAACTTTAGAGCATATATTAACTCATATATCGTTTTCGATCGTATCAATTGTAATTTCAATTCATTTGATAACCTTATTAGTCAATGAAATCGTAAGATTATATGATTCGTCCGAAAAAGGCATGATAATAACTTTTTTCTGTATAACGGGATTGTTAATTACTCGTTGGATTTTTTCGGGCCATTTACCATTTAGTGATTTATATGAATCATTAATCTTTCTTTCATGGGGTTTTTCCATTTTTCATATGATTCCATGTTTTAAAAAGCATAAAAACTATTTCAGTACAATAACCGCCCCAAGCGCTATTTTAACCCAAGGTTTTGCCACTTCGGGTCTTTTAACAAAGATGCATCAATCCGCAATATTAGTGCCTGCGCTCCAATCCCGTTGGTTAATGATGCACGTAAGTATGATGTTGTTGAGCTATGCAGCTCTTTTATGTGGATCATTATTATCAGTAGCTATTTTAATCATTACATTTCGAGAAGTCATACAAATTTTTGGTAAAAGCAATAATTTTTCTTTTTTAAATGAACCATCTTCTTTTGCTGAGATCAATGAAAGAAAGATGATACATGAATATGAATGAAAGAAAGAATGTTTTACGAAAAACTTCTTTTTATTCTTATAGAAATTATTACAGGTCTCAATTTATTCAACAATTGGATCGTTGGAGTTATCGTATTATTAGTCTAGGTTTTATCTTTTTAACGATAGGTATTCTTTCAGGAGCAGTATGGGCTAATGAGGCATGGGGATCATATTGGAATTGGGATCCAAAGGAAACTTGGGCCTTTATTACTTGGACCATATTCGCGATTTATTTACATACTAGAAAAATAAAAAATTGGAAGGTGTAAATTCTTCAATAGTGGCCTCTATGGGCTTTCTTATAATTTGGATATGTTATTTTGGGATCAATCTGTTAGGAATAGGACTACATAGTTATGGTTTATTTACATCTAATTGAATTAAAGTGAGTAAAGGACCTGACAAATACAAATATAGAAAGCATATATATTATATATTAAGAAAACTTCCCTAAATCGTCGAGAACCCTTTAAATCAAGTAATGGTAGTGATTCAAGGGGTTCTCAAATTCAAGGGGTTCTCACAAACAACAAACATATTCGATTACAATTCAAATTCATTTTTTTTAAGTTAATGCAACGGAAAAATCTTTTTTTTTCATAGGGTTTATTTCTCTTTTTGATTTTTTGGTTTTATTCATTTATTCACGAAAACTATCTATAAAAAATTAGATAGAATAGCTTCAACCTTGTCAACCGAGAATGAGAAAATGAAATCCGGATAAATACCAATACCTATTACGGGTATAAGGATAGAAATCGAAATAAATAATTCTCGCGGTCCAGAATCAAAAAATAAGAGTTTGGTGTATTAAAAAGCTTGTACCCATAGAACATCTGCCGTAACATAGATAATGAATAAATAGGAGTTAATATCATTCCAATTGCTGTTACAAAAGTAATTAGTATTTTTGTCATTAAAAGATATTTTTTGCTGGTAACTATTCCAAAAAAAACTATCAATTCTGACAAAACCGCTCATGCCCGGCAATGCAAGAGAAGCCATCGAGAAGATACTGAAAACTGTGAATATTTTTGGCATTGGGATAGCCATTCCGCCCATTTCGTCGAGATAAAGAAGACGTAGTCTATCATAACTAGTTCCCGCCAAGAAAAAAAGCGCAGCGCCAATAAATCCATGGGAGATTATTTGTAAAATGGCCCCGTTTAGCCCCGTATCGCTTATAGCACCAATTCCTATAATTATGAAACCCATATGAGATACCGAGGAATAAGCTATTCTTTTTTTAAATTACGTTGACCAAGAGATGTTGAAGCTGCATAGATTATTTGAATTGAACCTAATATCATTAACCAGGGGAAAATATAGAATGAGCGCGGGGTAATAATTCCATATTAATTCGAACCAATCCATACGCTCCCATTTTTAATAAGATTCCGGCTAAAAGCATACAAGTGCTGTAATGTGCCTCTCCGTGGGTGTCTGGTAACCATGTATGTAAGGGTATAATCGGCGATTTGACAGCAAAAGCAATAAGAAATCCCATATAGAATATTATTTCCAGCGCCACAGGATACGATTGATTAGTTAATGTTTCAAAATTTAATGTTGGTTCATTAGAACCATATAAACCGATACCTAGAATTCCCATTAATAAAAAAACAGAACTTCCCGCAGTGTACAAAATAAACTTTGTAGCTGAATACAAACGTTTCTTCCCCCCACATGGATAGAAGTAGGTAAACAGGAATTAACTCTAGCTCCCACATGATGAAAAAAAGTAAAAGGTCTCGAGAAGAAAATGATCCTATTTGACCGCTGTACATTGCTAACATCAGGAAATGGAATAATCGGGATTCGCGAGTAACCGGCTGAGCCGCTAAAGTAGCTAAAGTGGTGATAAATCCCGTCAGTAAAATAGGTCCTATAGAGAGTCCATCTATTCCGAATCTCCAGTAAAGATCAAAAAAATGGATCCATTTATAATTTTCCGTCAGTTATTAATGGGTCATCCAATTTGAAATGATAACAAAATGCATAGGTTGTTAGAAGGAGATCAATTAAGCATATACAAATAGTATACCACCTAATTACCTTATTTCCTCTATGAAACCCATCCCGATTCCTAACCTACGATTCCTACTAACGCTATCTTACTTATCCCATAACGATGGAGGATAATCCCCGAGCACTAACGCTGTTACGGCTACTGTTACCTGCTACTGATAGTGGTGTGTGCGTCCGTGAATGGGCTTATGCTGGCAGTGTTAAAGCCCATAGCAACAAGGGAAGAGTCCCTACTAACACAGCTAGCGGTGAAGCTACCACTATAGTTGTTGGGCTTTCACCGCTATAGCTAGTGGGCTTCCGGCTTACAGTAAGAACATCCAGAGATTTTAATAAAAGGTTGGTAAAAGGAAATCATCGAAAATAAGCGAAGTTAAATATTTCATTTGGGCAGTGACCACTATAGTTGTTGGGCTTTCACCGCCTAGTGGGGCTTCCGGCTTACAGTAAGAACGTCCAGAGATTTTAATAAAAGGTTGGTAAAAGGAAATCATCGAAAGTAAGCCAAGTTAAATATTTCATTTGGGCAGTGACTCAATTCTCTTGTTAATGAGGTAAATTGTACAGAAATCAAAAGAAGACAGGAAGAGCTGCGCACTCACGGCGATAGCTCTAGGGAGGGGACTTGATTCGCAATGAAACCAGAAAGAACAAAAAGAAAGAAAGATAGCGCGAAGACATAGTAGATAAAATTATATAAGCACAAAGGCTTCCCTGAAATGGAGAAAAACTACTGTCAATTCGCATAAGAAAACAAGGATCTTTGTGGCTCAACAAACCAACACAAAAAAACATTTTCAGCTTTCTTGAGGGGAAGAGTCAAGTTTGCAGCTGCTCTCAGCTTCACTTGATTTCTTGTACTCTTCCATTGCCATCTTGTACGCTGCCATTTCTTCTGCCGCTTTATCATTCCATATCTTCTTCTCCACTTCACTCAGCTCCTGATGTTTTAAGACGAAATTGTATTAAAATTTTCCTTCTTTTAATGGAGAAAAAATATGCTTATTACAAAAGAACCCAAACCAGAGGGAATCCGTTACGTGGATTCTTAGTCTCCATTGAGAAAATTATGGTGTTACTATACGAGACGGGGATCTTACCTTCCAACGGACTGAGATGAGGGCATTCAACGAGGTGTTGCTGAAGTCAGAGTTCTGCATCAAAGTCTTTCGGGTTTCTTTGCTGAAGAGCAGGAAAGAAGTTGCTGGCCTTTTCGGTTTGTTGGTGTCGGCGTCCTTTTGTTTCTTATGCTTCTTCTTCTTATCCTTTACGTCCTGATGATGGAAGGAAAGCAAATGAAAATCAATGTGATTTTTTAATCAAAGCAGTAGGCTTCTCACAAATAACTCTGCCGCTGCTGGTCCCAGAAGCAGATAAGGAGGGTTGCATTAGGTAGCCGACAAATGAAAACACTATTGAACCATTTATCCTGCATTTTAGAACTCATAAGGAATTTGCTAGGCACTTAACGTGGCAAAAGGTTTCGTTTTGATGGATTCTTCTCACAAGTGCCACACAAAATTTGAAGTTAAAAGCAGGACTCAGTCATAACAGTTGCAGAGCAGAGTCTACCTACCTTAATGATCTTTTCTGTTTTCTCCTTCTTCTTTAGTAATTGCAGAGCCTCTTGTTTCTGGATCTTGGTAGTTTCCTCCTCTTGCTGGCGCATATTCTCCGCTTCCTGATTGCAAGACAAAAAATAATTTTTTTTATCAGGCCTCTCTTCTTTTGGAATTGCAGTTAAGCCAAAAAACAGATCTAATGATTAGTTACCTCTGCTTTCTTTTGTTTGTAGAGCTCCATTTCTTTCAAATAACGTTCCTTTTCTTTCTTGGCAATCTGAATTTACGCAATTAAAAGTTAACCAATAAGGTTGAAAGGATTCTTATATCTACCAATGATGAACTTGATAAAAAAATAAAGTATATAATAAAAGATACAGAATATGTCATGGTACGGATGTAATTACTTCTTCGTATGGTGCCTTTTTATCTTCCGTCATGTTATTCCACTCCTCTCCTGCAATCTTGGCAATCTAGGATACAACGAAAATAAGTCAACAACGTGAAATAGGATCCTATGAAATCTGATTTGCTTGGTTATGTCACTATACCTCCAAAACGTTATTAATCTCTGTAGCTAAAGAAGTTCTCCTTTCATTTGAATATAAAAGAAAAGCTGATAATGGCTTCTTTGGTTTGGAAGGATCCCTCTCTTTCCTGTATATTTCATCAAAAGGGAAAGATTGATATTATTTTATTGAACCGGAATACGGGGATGTGTAAATCAAATTAAGTACTAGAAATTGGGTGCAACCTACCCCTTTTTCTTGGTTTCTTTCTCTGCCTCTTGTTTGAATTGGAGATACTGCTCTAATAACTCCATGGCTGTCCTCTGCTTCCTCTGTTCCATCAGAAGCTTCATTGCCTCGCTCTCACGCTTCTCTTTCCCAACAATCTGCATCTTATACAAGATTAACAATGCAGGAAAACTTGAATAAACTTGATCTTTCGAATAATAATTTTATATTTGCCTGTTGGTAAACTTTTTTATCAGCTTGGCATCTGTCCTCATAGGGCTTCTTCTCCTCTGCGCTTAGGTTCTTCCATTTTAATCCGAGAATGTTGCTGATTTCCTTGAATTCGGCTTGTGGATTCTCACTCTTCACCTACAAAAGAATTAGAGGGAGTTACTCGTTAGCGACGTTTTTTGTGTGGATCATTAGTTACCATTTTCTTGATCATTAACATAAAAAATAACAGAAAGAGGGAGTTGGAAAAACATAGGGGAGCAAAATTCACCTGATTCCATTGTTCTTTGCACCACAAAATATACGCCGAGCATGGCTTCTTCTCCTTCTTTGTTTTCTTAGCCTTTTTCTCCTTTCCTTTGTCGTCTACGGCGATACTGGGTAGTGCCTGTTATTACTCACAAAATGATGAAACTTGAGAGAGAGAGAGAGAGAAAGAGAGAGAGAGACTTGGTGATTCTTGTTTTGGCATACTGACCACATTAGGCTTGAACTCCTTCAGCTTCTGTAGTTTCTTGACCTCCATCTGAAGCCTTTCTTGATCCTTCGCTCTAGTTTCGAGCTCCTCTTCCTTCTGCTTCAGAAGCTCATCATTCTCTTTCAGGAGCTCCTCCACCCGTTCTTTCTCCAGTGTCAACCTTTCAAGTTTCTCCAGCACCTTCTGCAATTCCTCGGAAGCCTGCTCTTCACCGTCCTTCGAACCCGCTTTATTTTTCCGGACTGCAAGTTTTGGGTTCTCCTTCTCGGCTATCACGACAGATGAAAGCCCCAGAGGTGAGGCCACGGTGGGGTTGCCGGCCATGATATTGCTATAGTTTTCTGGGTTCTTCTTTGCTTTCAATGGCCTTCTTGATTTCTTTGGAAGGTTGGTTGTTATCTGCTCTGCTGCTGCTACGGAAGCCATGGATGCTCTCTCTCTCTCTCTCTCTCGGGGGGGGGGGTGGGGGATTGTGGCTGATAGGGCGTAGGTTTCTTTACTTCTTTATAAAGAAGCGATCCCAACGGTTAGATTTTTTTCAAATTTCGAATTTGAGTTGCAAAGGTGAGTCCACTTTCTTCAAGACGAAAAAAAGGGTCGAGTTCACGGCTCGGAACTAACTCAGCTGCTCTTGATTTGACTGGGTTCAGCTCGCGGTGAGCTCATTTCTGCTTAACCTTGTTCGCTACTGGAGCTGAACATGAACGTAGTGTCCCTAGTTTTCTTCAGCTCGTATTAACATGCTTCAGCAAAAGTATGTTTTTTCTCTCTCTTTTTCAAAGGGTAGCGCCAGGAGGCCAAAGTCAGGTATGCAGGCCTCGGGTACCGATCTCATGATTTTCATCTTGTGAGTCGAGTCCTGGACCAGGTGAGCTGACATTATGAGTGCATTTCAATAATATTTCTGTACATGTGAATTAGAAAATTATATTAACCACACTAAACGACTAACCTCCATGTATCCTATGTCAAGTATTTCAATCTTACAATTTGACAGTATTTTTTGAGGAATTCCATTCAAATTTGAAATGTATACGTTCAAATTAAGGTTTAACTTGGTGATCAGCTTGTTCGTCTTAGCTCGTATTTGCTTGCTTGGCTCAGATGACCAAATGAGTTCAGCAGCTGTACCATTATCACTTTAAGTTGCCGAACGATTTGGCGAAATCCCACATTTGTATCATTTGATCATTTACCAGCTCTACAAGTAGGGTTTGGTGTATAACTATTGGGATTAAAAGGTCGATGTGAATTTGAAATCACTTCTCCACTCTAACTTCGCCGACTTTGGGGAAATTGGGCACACGAGTGCTACTTGTAAGCATTGGGGTCGGTCAAGCCAGCATGTAATCAGATCCATTGGAACCAGACTGGATTTACTTGGGTCCAAACCAGTAGACTAGCCCGACTAGACCCCTGTTGCACGATAATATGTTCGTGTCTGTGTTAAGCTCTCGTTACTTTTTGCAGACTAAATTTGGACGAAACCCTAGTCTGCCCATTTTGGACCAAATCCGGTGTGTTTGTGACTTATTGGGTGTAGAGGCTCATACTAAAACGAACAAAAAAAACCCAACCCACTTTTTGGTCGAATGCCCAAAAGCCCTACAGTCCAAATACCTAACCTCCACACAACTCTTAAGGGTGTGTTTGTCATAGGGTGCCGACTGGGGTTAAAGTTCTTGCACGTGAATCGTATGGTGCGTGGATTCACATTTGGAGACCCCATACTTGATTTGAATTTTATTTAGTTTAAAGCAATTTGAATCTCATTTAGGTTCATTTAAGTTGTAGTTTAGGTAGTAAATTTAGGATCCAGATTAGCTAAAAATCTGTATTAGTGTCATGGTGTTGAATTTGATGTGTCAATGTTAAGTCTCTTTTATATTAGTATCGTACCATTATGTTTGCATGATTACCTTTTATTTTCCTTCGACTCCTAGACTATATAAGGGTGTTTGTATTATAGAGGGAATTTTGGAGATTTTTTGTCCTAACTTATGTTTGCTTTCTTTTA
This sequence comes from Brasenia schreberi, assembly GCA_036023115.1. Classification (NCBI taxonomy): domain Eukaryota; kingdom Viridiplantae; phylum Streptophyta; class Magnoliopsida; order Nymphaeales; family Cabombaceae; genus Brasenia; species Brasenia schreberi. The sequence goes on from JAYKKT010000039.1 coordinate 3,014,650, forward strand.
TTTTTTATTGAGATTGAGAGATGAGCCATGAGGGAGACGAACCCAATTGATTTGCATGCATTTGTGTGTTTTCAGTTTGTTTGTTTGATAGGTCAAGCAATACCATCATGGTCTAAATCAGGTTGTTTCAGCATGATTTTCGAGATTGCGGGAGCTTTGCTCACTGCTCGTGAAATACCAGTCTATTGAGATACTTTCCTTGGCGGCATTTCGAAAAGGAAGAACCCTCAACATGGTTTCCTATGGACTTCCATCGTGGGATTTTGAAAATTAACTTAAAAGCCTATTGCCGAGGTTGGATCCATGGGCTATAATACATGGTTTGCCCCACCTTGAACCATTCGGGGGGCTATTTGCCACACCCTAAAAGAATGTCTAGATCTGCCATTGAGCCACCACTACCACCAGACCTAACATACGTTATTGAAACGCCCTCCAGCCTGCTTGCCCCCTCAAGTGCAGCCGGTTCATCTCGTTTCTATTATAACAAGTGTCAATGTATTGGACCTATGTGGAGATCCATCTCGCATCCAAGGCTCAGCCAGATATTTAAAACCTAACTAAACCCAGGCTGGTTGACTAAATCCACCGCTTGATTGACCTTCTTGGTTGACTAGGGTTGTTCATATTGGAACCCTCTAAATAAATGTATTGTCGAAAAGCTCTCGATGAGCCCTATGCAATGATGTTTTTAAGGAACGACAATTTGTGTGCATGACCCATCATTAGCATCGGATTCTGTCCAGATGGTTCAAACTCCTAGTTAAACGGGTATACTCAACTTAAGATGGACCAACAGAGAACTATTTCAAAAGCTGGGCACATGGCCACACTAGAGGAGCAAACTAGAATGTTGTCTATTGGCTTGGAGTGTCACTTTAGGACGCACAGTTTGCACCATGCATTGCATAGACGTCGCATAGTAAGGGCGACGAGCAAGTCGGCCCATTGACGATCTCCCCGGTTATTGGATTGGATGTTTTGTGTGTGACTTTATTGGGTTCTCTGGCTCTGGAGGCTGTAGAGCCTGCAACTTTTGGCCAACTTAAGGTTCCTAAGTCTACGACATATGATGAAGCTCGTGACAAAAAGGTATTGAAGAATTGCATTTGAGACCTGCTTCAAGGTTGTGAAGGTGATTGAGGCGAAGAGATGGATTGTAGTTTTGTTGTTTCTCGTTGGTGATGTGAAGCTATGGTGACACATAAAACAATTAATGATGGATGAGCATGACAAATCGGTTGTTTCGATCTAGCTACAACTACACAAGGAGTTATCTCAACGGTTCTACGGGCATAAGAAACTCCTATAGTTGAGGCATGCTCATTTTAGCATGCCCTTATTGGATATTCAAGATATTTTCAATATAGACAAGATCTTTCATCTCGTGAATGGATTATACCTTTGGGCATATATGGAGCTTAGGCAGCAACCAAGAGATGTACATCATGCCAGAACGATTGCAAAGTCATTGGTGAACTTTTGTAGGACAAAGATTTCTAATGATTCTTCCTTATCAAGAGAGAACATGGCAATGATGATTCACATTTTGGTGGCATATCTAGTGGTAGACATAGATGTCAATAAACCCTCTTGATGGTTGATAGGATTCACCTCTCGTACCATAACAAGGAACTTGTGTGGCTTCACATACCCTATATGAGAGCCTCAGAGTTGATTGTTATATTTGTAGCGGGCTGTACCACATGAGGGATTATCTAAAGCATGAGAAGTTGAACTCACTGCTGGTTGAGGATAAGGCATGACCAAGTATTCAAGACGAGACTAGATTGAGTGTTGAAGAGGACTTTGTGAGAGTTGTATACTTCTAATTGCTAAACACATTGCAGGTAGAATTACCTTGCATTCAAGACTTGTGCATGTAGAAGGTGAATATTTGTGAGCATGTGGTATGTGCTTTGGTAGATAGTGGTACCACATATTTCATCATGTTATATATTATGTATATGATTCACCACCTCCAAGAGCAAACTAAAGATGATCACCCTTGCACAAAGGATAGTAAAGTCCGGTCAATTCGAGTGCGCATTGGCTATTGGAGTGACCTACTTGGATAACTATGACATGCACCATGAATGTGATTTCTTGAGGCAATCACATGTGATGGTGTCACTCCATGTTGGAGGTCTCATGATCACTCTTGAGACCAAACTTGGGTTTGTGCCTAGACGTGACTTGGCTAAGGCTATTGAGATACTAGGGAGATCCTTAAAGAGAGTGATTGTGATGTACTTATCAACCTTCAAGTTGGAGGTTTGGAGCGACTAAGGACAACCCTTTAGAGGATGTAGTTGAGAAAGAGTAGATATCACAAAGTGATGGTCCTATGGTAGTTGAGCAGCCGATGACACCTAGGAGTGTGGCAGATAGGTTGTACAACATTGGAGTGCAACTGAGATGCATATGGCAGCGAGTTGTGTCCTTGGATGTAGTCTTGAGGGAACAAGGGAGGAGTTACCCTATAGTTTATAGCAAGGTGAGACAACCACCACCAATGTAGAATGAGACATAAGCAACAATACAGAGAGTAAGTCAATGTAGGAGATCACGTGATACAGCATTGTAGATTCAGAGCAGGGATTGTGTGGACAATGTTCTACAACTTGTAAATGAGGTCAAGCTTCAGTGGAAGAGAATTGTCACAGGGTGCTAATTGGGTATCAATAACTCTCACACATGATCCATATGGTGAATGTATTGGGGCTTGGAGGCATGAGACTTGATTTGGTTTGGAGTATTTTGGATCCATCTAAAGTCGATTGGACTATAGTTTAGGTAGTAGATTTGGATTTGGATTTAGATTAGCTGGGATTCGTATTAGTGTCATGGTGTCACATTTGATGTGTCTATGTTTATCTCTTTTCTATTAATGTTGTCATTATGCCAATATGATTATGTTATTCGCATTTGGCGCCTAGACTATATAAGGGTGCTAGTCCTTATTATATAGAGGAAATTTTGGGGATTTCCTACCATAATCCATATTTGTTTTTCTTATATTTATTGATATTGAAATATCAGTCGTAAAGAAGACAGCCAATTGATTTGCATGCATTTATGTTTTTGTAGTTAGTTGTTCGACATGAAATCGAGCAACGCCATTATAGATCGTCGGTGATGCTTCTACATGGTTTTTAAGATTACTAGAGTTTGATTCGTGACAAATTTTTAAGAGAATTAGACCTTGATTTTTTTATGCTCACAATTTTAAGTTATGGCGTGTATGAAACACAAAACCTATTGTTGGCATGAAACTATGGCTTCATAACTACAATTTGAGTAAAAATATGGACACTAGGGAAAGGTAAAATGAACTGGACCCACATGCCTTGTATGAAAACTCAAGTACCTCTTACTCTCTTATGTTGCTACCCGACTCACATGAAAACCCAAGCATCAATGTCACTTGCCAGTCAAACATGAAATCATGATCGCAAGTTGATATAGGTCTAAGCCTGCAGTTCTAATACTAAGGGCATGGCACCACGAATCAAGCGCACCCTAAGGTGTGTTTTAATGAATGGTCGCGGGTGAATATTTCGTTCACAAGTTCCCCTCCTGATTTTCCACTCATTCCCAATACAATGTAAAAGTAGTACGTTGGAGCATGTAATGCCTTGTCATGATGCGTGTCGTGCATGTGCTTGTGACCAATAATAGGACGGATACTGTCTGTGCCACTGCGAACTGAGCGTTCAAACAACTTTGGAAGAGCAATGGCACTTCGTTTGGAACGTAAAGGCTCCCCTTGAAGAGAATTTGATTAAATCATGCATGGTCAAGTCAAATGCGTGGATCCAACGAAGTGTGCTCAAGCCAAATGCATGGATCCAGGTAAGAACTAAAGATTTTATTGTTCATGCTGCCCAGATTAGTCAGACTTGGAGATGGCATTAAGGATTTTGTCATTTTTATGGCAAGAGACTGTGATCCAACTACTCATACATTTATCGATTAGGATGCTCCCCAACCAATTCACTTTTACATCCTATAGCTTCAGCAGATTGCGTAGCCCCCCTCATCTCCGGCACCAGAGTGCTCGCGCTCAGGGGTTTCTTTGAATTGAAATCACTTGCATGTTGGGAGCAAGGAGGATGATCACGGTAAAAAGAGCCTCGTTCTGGTAAACAGGCAGTCAAGAGTTCGACTCCAATGAGATTACAAGCTTACATGAGCCATGCAAAATGCTGATAGGATCAAACCCCATGGTCACTTTTGTTGCACCCAAAGAGCCTGCTGCCTTGGTCTTATAGAACAAAAGAACTCCACCTGAGTATTAGACTCATGACCACCTTCAACTGGGACACCTTCTGAGCTACCCTACTGCAAAATCGACCGTGGTATTCGGTGTAGTCATACAAGAGAAAGGGGTACCAAGAGGCACATTATCTTAACCACATAAACAAGTGTCTGTAATCGCTAGAAAACGTTTTCGCCGATATAACAGTACGACTGCACATTTTCTCACCAAGTTTGCCTTCGATGGGTCTTATACACCGAAACGGCAAGAGTAATTTGCATATGTTCTGTTACACCAGTTTGTGTATATACGCCCCTTAAAACTCGCATTATATACGCTAACAATGAATGCTTTGCACATATGCCTTTTCTTCAAAATTTGGTTTGCTGATTTGCTTTGTCAAGGTTAAGCATAATAATTAAGCCAGTTAATCAAAGAAATATTAACATGAGCAGGATTTACTTAGCAAAGACATACATACCACAAAAAGTTTTGAAAGATGAAAATATACGCTTAGTTAATAGGGTTGCTGATTAAGTGATTAACCACTGCACTCTCAAACTCCTGAAAGTTCACTGCGCAAAGATAGCTTTTCATGAATGGATTATCGGTCATTCCCAAGGTCAGGCAAGTTGGTTTACTTAAATCTGTCTTGGACGGTTGGACCTAATAAGAACTAAAGTGCCGATGTTGAAACGTGGTTTGCTTAACGAACCTCGCCCAAGTTTTGCTTTGAATGGAAAAAAGATCGCACACAGATGCACAAACTTCAGAAACTTGTAGGATTGCAAACCTATATTTTGTCTGGAGATCCTTCCCTTTCCGACTTGTGTGCGTGTGTCGCTAAGGCTTTATGTCCTCAAGAGTGGTCTTAAATTCCTGGGATCAGTAAACGATTGCCCGCGTCTTCCAGAAACTGAAGACTCAGGTGAAATGAACAAGATGAATGCACATTTACAAAACATAATACCTTTCCACCAATTTTATTTTGGCAAGAGCCTTATTGATGAGCACGCCCACCATGATCCACTGAATCGTTGGGCACAGACTATTACAACGAACTCGAGGTCTAGGCGGATCACGGTTTCAATTTCCTGAACAAGTCAGCTGCATTGCATTTTGGTTTATCATGACGATCCACCAAAACAGTATACCGTGTGAAGTTTCACTACATGCGAAAACACCAAATGCTCTCACCATTTAGCTGTGTTAGGGAGTTTCACATAACATGGTTTCATAATTGCATCTGTTCTCACTAAAAAGAGAAAAGATTAGGAAATCATCATGGGATTTTGCCTCACGGAGAACTGTGTAGACAAGTCCAAGGATCCACTCAATAGTACAGGAAAAAAGAAGATGCTAGACACCAAAAAAGAGGTAAAAAAATACTTTAAAAGTAGAACAGGGAACGATTTCAATTGGTACATTGATACACAGAAGAAAAGGACCAAGAACTTACACCAAGTAATGGATTCCTAAGTCTAAAACCTTACCGAGGAATCGGTCTCCTCCAATCTCACTTGTACTGGCACTGCAGAATTCATCAGATCGAAAATTTTGGGAACTTTTCAATCTAATTAACAACAGAGTGCATCTTTCTTTCCCTGGCGACTACCCACTTTCCCATGTTCCAACTGGCATCTAAGTTTTATTTTCAAGCGACAAAACCATGATTAGGTCAAACTGACAGTTGTTGAGAAAGTCGAATTGTCCAGTATATATACGAGTGACACTTCATGTCTAGAACCAACTGGTATCAATCACGGAAACTCAATTGTCTTGCAACATCTTCATCATCATGTCGTTCCAAGAGTCTATAGGTCCAGGTAAGCACCAATGCAGACAATCATTCTGAACTTTGGCGTTTTTATCCTTAGCGAAAGGATGGAACAGCCGGTATGGCCCAGGATGGCCATCAGGCCTCAATAATGAGAGCTTGGTAGTGTCAAAAAGTTTGATCTTTGTTGCGGTCGAGGCCTGCTCTTCAACCACTTTCTGAAATTCTTCTAGCTCAATGTTCCGAAGAATGTTATCCACATCACTGATACTGATCTCATTTTCTTTGAACGGCCTGGTTCTTTTACATGTCCCCCCATTAAACCACTCCCCATTTTCAAAGTGAGATGGAGTTGAGGTTCGGAAGAAAGCGACTACACTGTGATTTGACATCGTCATATAGTTAAGCACCAAGCCGAGTGCTTTTCTGTATGAGTACTGAAAACCAAGTTCTGTCAGGTCCCTTCCTGGGCAGTAATGGCAACCAACTATCTTGCCTTCCTCATAGAAGATGCTGGTCTTGAGGAACCACTTGCCACCCGAAATAACAACGTAATCGAACTTCTCAAATTGGTCAGTCCATTTCTTGTCAAGAACATCAAGGTGCAATTCAATTTCAGAGCTTGATACACCATTTATGTCCTCGTAGATATTCGCTTTTGTAAGGAATGGTGTCCATATCATTAAAAGAGTAAAGTTGTATGAAGTAAAACGCCAGGTTCGAGATTTCCATTCTTCATCATGATAAACATCAACAACTTCATCCACCTAGCCCCAGAAGAATTAAACTGATCAAGGTGAAGGGCATGTTACACAGACACATGTTTGTACGGATGCAAGAAAATAAGATATTTGGCAACCTTAATTTGTTCCTAAAAGTTGCCGCCTAAGATCAGCAGTATTGCTTAGAGAAGAGAAGTATCACAGTTAGAAAGTAAAAAAACTATTGATCTTTTCACTTTTTACTAGGATAATTAGCTGCTATATTTTTCATCCTTACGCCAAGATATTGAAGTTCAAGCTTTAGAAACACAACCAGATGACTGTCTAGAGATATAACTGTAGCTTTTATAATAAATGACAATGAGAACTGAATCAATCATATATGTTCTGCAACAGATAAGGAACCTAATAATCATTATAACTCATATTATTGGCGAACTTTTTCGGAATATCATATAAAGATGCACAGCCTCATTCTACAGAACACATGAAACTTGGTCGATAACACCTCAGTTCCAAAATCAGGGACACGGAAAAGGACCACTGAAGATGGTAAAACCATAAACTCTGAAAGATGGGTTGCTATCAAGTATATGAAATCATATTTCAAGGGAAATAATTGATTCCTATACATGTTCATCGTTCAATACACAAGGGGCTTTTGAAAGCTAAATAAACACCGTGGCCAGACACAATACCCGCTTTCAATCCAGACTCCAGTCAAACTGTTACATCTTTCAACCCAAAAATTTTTTATTGCTTGATTTACTATTGAGACGTTATCCTTATGGGAATATTTAGTGTTCCAAAGAAGGAACTCAGCAATTTGGATCAAGTTGCTCAGTAACCCATCTTCCATATGAAAAGATGCAAAAAATAAGATTTTGCAACCAAAAAATTTCTAGTCACTTTTCAGGAAGTACCTTGAACTTCAACGTTATCAGTTAATACCAACACATTTTCTAAGGGCACTGAATATGTTGACTTGAAAAGATTATTACAACTAAGTGTAAAAAAACATCCAAGGCGTAATATAGTAATAAAATTTTCTATGACAGTAAATTACTCCATAAAGTCTTAGTTGAATCTTTCTTTTTTCTTTTCTAGTGTAAAGATATTTGCAACTGGTTTTTCAGTACCATCAGCAATTACTTGTTCATAAATGAATGACATGCATAAACAAGTTCCCATATTTATAAAGTAAATCAATTTGATCGCCCCCTTTCCCTTTGTTTTATTGTTGGAGAACTAATGAGAAGCTTATCAAGTGAAAACGAAAAATATGCCTCCTGCAGTACATGGAGTTGCATAACAAGCATGAGGTGGTGCTCATTCTCGCAATGATGTTGATTAGGTATGGATAGAAGTAACATGAAAGAGTTAATGCAGAAATCAAAATCCAATAGAAAATGATAACAAATAATAACTAAACAATAGTCAGATCTGAGATACAGGCAATGCAAGGATCACCCTAAGTATTTCTTTTTGTTTTTGTTTCAGTGATTCGGTTGTTAGGCTTTGGCAATCTGCATATAACTATTAACTCTTCTATCATTATTCTTGACCCAATCCACACAATTGCTACTGCCTTCGTGGTTCCTATCACTTTCTAGAAGGAATCTAATACAACAATAGAAGGACCAGGTTTCAACTTCTAAAGATGGCAAGTCCCTCACTCATTATCTGATGTGCAACTAAGGTTCCTACGGCTAAAATATGCCATATAAATTGATGATTAGAGGAAATAATACTTTTGGCCAGTGTTATGCGTATTGTCCCATACCATACAATATGGGATGTATCGTATCGTATCGCATCGTGGAAAATCCCGATACGATAAGAAGGGTGTATCACACGGAGGTAGAGTATCGGCTGTATCGCACGATACAAGTCGCCCGTATTGTATGTTTATAAAGAATAGTAATTTTCCCCTTCTCGTTCAATATTTCTGTTTTTTCTATGAGATAGTGATATAACTTTTATGTTACATCCTATTTTTTAGCCAATATGCTTCACCCAAATTCAACAACAACAAACAACAACTAAGCCTTTTCCCATACTAGATGGGGTCGGCTACATGGATTCTTTGTTTCCACAGATCCCTATCATGTGCCATGTTAGCAGTTAACTCCCAATAAGCTAGATCATTCTTTATTGTTTCTTTCCAACACTTTTGTGGTCGTCCTCTACCTCTTTTAATACTTTCCAAATTTAGTTTTTCATACCTTCTTACAGGTTCTTCTTTTGATGTTCTTTCTATATGTCCAAACCATCTTAAACGACATTCTCTCATTTTATCCTCTATTGGTGCCACTCCTAATTTGTTTCTAATAACCTCATTATGTATACGGTCTTTTCTTGTATGACTACTCATCCATCTCAACATCTTCATTGTGTCACAGACATCTTTTGTACATGTTGATGATTAACTGCCCAACATTCAAAACCATAAAACCTGGCATGCCTAATTGCTGCTCTATAATATTTACCTTTTAACTTTAATGGTATCTTCTTATCACAAAGAATACCTGATGCTCCTCTCCATTTTAACCAACCAGCATTAATTCTATGAGTAACATCTCCATCAATTCTTCATCACTCTGAAAAATTGACCCTAGGTAATTAAAACTTTCCTTTTGGGAGATGCAATGTGTGCCAATTTTAATTTCTATGTCCTCTCAAGTAACCAAATGATCAAACTTACATTCCATATATTCTGTCTTTGTTCTACTAAGTCGGAGGCCTTTGCTTTCTAATGTTTCTCTCCATAGTTCCAATTTTCTATTAACTTTTTCCTTAGACTCCTCCACTAACACAATGTCATCTAGAAATAACATACACCAAGGTACTTCATCTTGAATATGTTTTATTAACTCATCAATCACCATTATAAATAAGTATGGACTTAAAGTTGATCCTTGACGTAACCCAATATTAACTTCAAAGAAGTCTGTCATTCCTTCATGAGTCCTCACACATGTTTTTGCACCATCGTACATATCTCTTATAAGGTTAATGTATGTCAATGGGATACCTCTTTTTTCCAAAGTTCTCCAAACAACCTCCCTCGGTACCCTATCATAAGTTTTTTCTAAATCAATAAATATCATGTGAAGGTCTTTCTTTTTTGCTCTAAAATGTTTCATAAGATGTCTCAAAAGGTGAATCGCTTCAACAATAGATATGCTTGGCATGAATCCAAATTGGTTCTCTGTTGTACTTGATACTTGTCTTAACCTACGTTCGATAATTCTTTCCCACAATTTCATAGTATGGCTCATTAACTTGATACCTCGATAATTCACACAATTATGAATGTCTCCCTTGTTCTTATATATGGGTATAAGTGTACTCGCTCTCCATTCCTTGGGCATCTTTTGGTTTCTCCATATTTCATTAAATAGTCTTGTGAGCCAAGTGACTCATATTTCTCCTAGTATTTTCCAAACTTCCATAGGAATATTGTCTCCTACCGATTTACCACCCTTCATATGTTTAAGAGCCTCTTTGACTTCATTCTTTTAAATACGTCGGTAGAAATTGTGGTTTATATACTTTTCTGATTTGGCCAACTCTCCTATGCTAATACTAACATCTTTATTTTCATTAAAAAGCTTATAAAATAGTTTTTCCATCTATTTCTTATATCATCATTTACCACTAGAATTTTTTCATCATCGTCCTTGATGCATCTAACATAATTAAGATCTTTAGTTTTCTTATCTCTAGCCCTAGCTATCCTAAAAATATCTCTTTCACTCTCTTTTGAGTTGAGTTTTTTATATAAATCCTCCCAAATTTTAGCTTTTGCTTCACTGACGGCCTTTTTCGCTTCCTTCTTTGCTTTCTTATAAGCTCTAAAGTTTCACTAGTTTTCTTAGCATAATGTAATTCGTAACATGCCCTCTTTGCCTTGATTTTATTTTGCACTACTTCACTCCACCACCAAGCTTCTTGGTACACCTCCCTTAGATTCACCTAATAATCTTTCGCCACTTTCCTAATATGTATAGCCATATTGTTCCACATATCACAGGGTGTACCAACATAATTTCAAACATCTCCTTGAAGGACTTTTTGTTTAAATATATCTTCTTTCTCGCTTTTGAGGTTCCACCATTTAGTCCGAATAGCTCGATGCACTCTTTTTTTCTTTGTCCATTTTTTTATTTGTAAATCCATAACTAAAAGTCGATGTTGGGTGGTTAAGCTTTCTTCTGGAATTACCTTGCAATCTTTACAACACGCTCTATCTTTTTTTCTACAAATAAAGTAATCAATTTGTGTTTGTGATAAGTCCATACCTTCCTCATTTATATCCCCAAAACCAAAGTTTCCATGAATACCTTGATATCCTAATGCCTCTTTACCGACATGTCCATTTAAGTCTCCTCCTAAACAAATCATCTCCCTTTGTGGAATCTTTTGAATCACCTTATCTAACTCTTCCCAAAAAGTTGTCTTTATACAATCTTCTAGTCCTACTTGGGGTGCGTAAGCACAAACTATATTCAAAACCTCTGCTCCTAACACTAATTTCAACGTCATAATTCGATCACCATATCATTGTATGTCTACTACACTATCCTTTAAATCTTTATTTATGATAATACCAACTCCGTTTCGAGCCTTTTCTTTACCTGAGTACCATAATTTAAAACATGTATCCTCTATCTCCTTTGCTTTTTCTCCAACCCATTTTGTCTCTTGTAGACATAGAGTATGAATCTTTCTCCGAATCATAGTATCTACCACCTCTATTAGCTTACCGGATAATGTTTCGATATTCCAAGAACCAATACGAATCTTATTATCTAGGACTAGCTTCCTTACCACCCCGCATCCGTCCATAATCAAAATGCAGAGACCCTCTCTGAAAATTATTCACTACATTCGAGCGGTAATTTAGCAGGGCTAACTTCTTTATCCACACCTATCCATGATGTGAGAACCCTCTCTACAATTGATTCACTATATTCGGGCGAAAATATAGTGTCCCTTGCTTACTTATCACTGCATTTGGGCTCTGCAATGACTCGCTAGGCGGGGATGCCCCAAAGCAATGTTCATAATTTTTGTAATCCATGTTATAAAAATCCGATAAAGTTTTACATTGGTTGTCGAAAGCCTAACACAACCCTCCTCCTTTATTTGGGCTTGGGACCAACAATGCAAGGGTGATCCCTTACATGGGTGGCGTTCTTCACCCAAATTCAGTAACACTAATTAATTATGGACGGAACTGTTAGTAGTAGTACTCGAGTACTCGATCTGCTGTAACAAAATTAGGATTTTGTTGAAGAAAAGAATTTCTTGTTGGTTGTTGTGACAATTGTCACTTCACTTCATTAGGACCAAGACTTTTGGGGTCATTAAACCGCTCTCCATTTGGGTAAACTAAGTATTCTTTGCTCGTCTCTATTTTTTCATGCTGATTTTAAAAGCTTTTGGATGGAGGAGTCGGGAAATACATCCATAGAAACAGTTTCACTCCATAGAAACAAACATTAGCATAAATACAACCTTAGGAACACATTGTGATATAAGATATCACTCGTTGTACCTATACTATTAGCAGAAATACACCCATAGGAACATATTGCAATATAAGATATCACTCGTTATACCTATATTTCAGATTAGTTTGTTGTTGATAGTTCATATTGCACACTAGGTAGGAGTGATTTTTCTTGTACCTATAAATTAAGAACAGTTTGTTGTTGTTGAATACTTCTTCAATAATGAAGTTGCACTTGTAATTTGAATTAATGTTCAATGGATCAATGTTTACCCTAATTTTGATTTATAATAATTGTTTAGAATTTTTTGATATTTTCTATTTTTCTTGATTTTTAAAATACTTTTTAAAAAAATTATGATTCGATACAGTACGGTACACCTGTATCGGATCATGGAGAGAAACAATACATTGCTTTTAGCCATAGAGATAAGATAGACTAATCGATATTTCTGAATGAGGTAGAAGTTACAAGTCGCAAAGGTAAGAAGATCAAACTCCCTCATAGAGAGCAAAACTCAACAAATTGAATACGGGAATAGCTAAACTTGAATTAGACAATCTATAATTACGTAAAATAGGACATATCCACACACAACAGAAGCCAAGCTTCAGATCAAAGCACCACGAATGAAGAGAATACAAAATTAGTGTAGTTGAAAAGCATATTTTCAGGGCAAACTGAGAAGACAAAAGCCATCTAAGCTTGTATACCTGAGACAGAAGGCAAAGTAAAGACTGGACATGGTTCCGAGAAATAGAATCTCCAAGAAAAGCGAAAGTTTTGTTCCTCATCATGTCCAGAAATTTCCTTCCATCAAAGAGGGGCACATCACAGTCACGAGGCTTCCACCTCCAGTAAAGATAATCTGAATCTGGTCTGCCATTCTTCATGCAATTCTGATGATCTTCAACTCTATGACAAGTCTCATTTGTATATCTAGGACCATCTGGATAGTAGATCCAATCTCCAACAAAAAGATCACATGTACCTGCATATGCATCAAATTGCATGACCCATATGAACATCAATTATGTTCAGTTTCAGCAGGAAAAGAATTGCTGTTGTATGTACAATCGATTTGCAGGTGCAGTTTCAGTTACACGGGAAAGGAAGGTCAAATAGTATCAAATAATTCAAGATCTTAGAAAACAACATTATCACAAAAGAAAAAGTCTCATAATCAGAGTACCGATGGACAACTCATAGATTTCTTCATACATCAAAAAGTTAAATCAGTAATTATTGTTCACAAGACAAAATGCCACACAAAATTTGCATTTCATATGAAAGGAAAAAGTGGTAGAAGGCACCAAACTCCTCCATGAATGAAATTCCGAGCAAAAGAACAACGAAAGCAAATGTGCGAAAAGGACAAACCGATTACTTAACCATTATAGCCCAATTGCCCAAAACTAAGAAGCTGTACCATTTTTCGAGCAATAAAAAAGCTTCGATTGCAATTGGTCTGCCATTGACTAGGAAAAAAGAATGTCGGCAAGCATTTAGAGGGGGGTGGGGATGGGGAAGGAAGCAGATCACGCACCTCCCTGAGTCACATTCTTTTCGGTGGCCGCGACTACCGATTTTGGCAACTGGGTATCCGATCTTTCGACGGAGGAGGAAGGATCCGACTCACTGACCTCTGAAACTCTGACTAAACCAGGGGAATTCGAAGAGAAAAGACGGAAAGCGAGGCCAACCAGCAAAATGGAGACGCCGAGTTTCACGAGGACGTGATTGTGCTTTCGGATCCTCCATGGACTCCATTCCGAACCCATCTCTCTCCCTCTCTCTGCTCTTCCGTCAGTGTCTAGAGAGCTGCAGCGTTGCCTCTTTAACTGCGAACGACAGCCACAGTGATCATGCAATGAAAAATTGGGGGAAAAACTCGAAAGCAAATTAAATTAACTTATTAGAAGATAAATTGTGGTATGCTGTCATTAGTGTTTCATGTAATTTTCCAGAAAACGGAAATTCCCACTCATATCTGTCGGGCCTACGTGTGGTTCAACTCCACGTTTCATATTTCCACCTTTTTGCCGGTTCCAGTCGCTTCCCTTAGCCGTCGGATCTTGGTGGTGTCGGCAATTCAAATTTTTGGCAAAAAACAAAAGTTCATAAGAAAAATGAATTCAGTTTCCTTTTCTCACCCGTTCAAATGCTACGGGAAATAGCCGATGAACTATATAGATGGGCAATTGGGGTGTGTTTGATACGGGGTTTCAAGAAAAGGAAATTGAACTTTTGATTTGTGGTGCTCACAGTTTTAAGATTTATTATACATCAAATGTGGAATTGGTCATTGACTACAGAACCATAGTTTAATAGGTTCAATTTGAATAAAAAACTTCAGTCCCAATAGAAGGTGCATCACATAAAGTGGATTTAGTGATTTTACATGAAAGCTCGAGCATCTCCTTCTCTTTCATATCGCTATTGTTCCCAAAAATCAGAATATTAGCATCATTTATGAATCAAACATCAAATGATTACAAGCTCATTTGAACCTAAGTTTGTATAACTCTAATAGCAAGGGCCTGACACTATAATTCGCTTTCATAGTCGAATCTGCCTGAGAGCAAGAGTGTAGTTTTAAATACACATGACCAACGGTTTTAATTATAATCGAACCAGGTCAGAAACTGGTTGAATCAAACCTGAAACCACCTGGTTTCACATTCTAGGGAACTGAAACCAAGACGAAACAGGAATCCATGGTTTCAAATTGTCAATTTAATATTTAAAAAATCAATTTTTTAATAACTTTTTTTATTCCAAACAATTGAGGACCCAAACTAGAAGTGTTGGTTCTAAACCAAAACCAGAACCAGCTTGTTCGTCATTGGGTTCTAATCTCTCGCTCCAGGAAAACCCAGAATCGGCCCTATTCTCAACGTTTCACCAACACTTGTGCCAACTTCCTGAAAAGGTCTCTCGAAGTTTGAAACGAAATGCTCTCATCGTTGTCGAGTTGTCTTGTGCCGCTAAGCATTACCCCCGCTGTGCCGGATTTTTTATTCCGTGTGATTAAAAAACCAAACATAGGTTCAGAAATTTCCTAAGTACAGCAATTGGGCACCACAATGGGCACTAATGGCGGCCTCTTTCAACTTCATAAACAGCATGATAAGCCCCATGCTTGTATTGCCAAAACAACTTACTCGTTCTATCTCTCGTTAGTTCCCAATTCCACAATCAAATGTAATTGGCATGAGATGTGTGGGCTTGTTTGTTTCCATGCACTTCTTACAAAAAGCAGCATTTTTTTAATATGCAATTGCAGTAGTGGTAAAATGAAGAGGGGCATTAGGTATTCTATGTGATAAAAAAATATCATTAAAGTTGAAAGATAAATATTATAGAGCAACAATTAGACCTGTTATGTTTTATGGGTCTGAGTGTTGACAGTTAATCATGTACAAAATATATCCGTAGCAGAAATGAAAATGTTGAGATGGATGGGTAATCACATAAAGAAAGACCGTATACATAATGAGATTATTAGAAACAAATTGGGATTAGCACCAATAGAGGATAAAATGAGGAAAAATCATTTAAGATGGTTTAGACACGTAGAAAGACAACCAAAGAACGTCCATGTACGCAGATTAAAAAACTAGATTATGAAAATATTAGAAGAAGAAGAGGACGACCACAAAAGTGTTGAAAAATAATAATAATAAATCATCTAGTTTATATTGAGTTAACTGTTAGCATGATACATGTTGGACTTCACGGAAACAAAGAATCCATGTAGTTGATCTCAACTAGTATGGGAAAAGGCTTAGTTATTGTTGTTGTTTGTTGTTGCAATTGTACTAGTGATACTTCTAAAAACCCTAATTTTTTGTTACAAGAGGAGGCCTAAGCAAACACACATATAAAATAGTTACAAACAGCAATGGCGTTAGAATGCCCTACTGTTGAGAGCTAATGCTCTTGGTGCAAAAACCCAAATTTAGTGATAAAAGTTTTGGATGACAAACCATTGTCAGCAAAAAATGCCATTAGAAAATAAATTTTTCTAGGAAATTTTACTTTAAATAGAAAAGTTATATCTTTATTGAAAATACCATAACAGGAAACATCAAAATATGGAACCCTATTGCATTTTAACTTTTTATTTGATTTTAATGTAATAGTTACAAACACATGATGATGAGCATATTAGATAGG
This sequence comes from Brasenia schreberi, assembly GCA_036023115.1. Classification (NCBI taxonomy): domain Eukaryota; kingdom Viridiplantae; phylum Streptophyta; class Magnoliopsida; order Nymphaeales; family Cabombaceae; genus Brasenia; species Brasenia schreberi. Next base: position 3,031,108 of record JAYKKT010000039.1, read on the forward strand.
AGCAATCAAGGGATAGCTACAAAATTTAACTTGTATCTAACTTTCTTCATTGCAACCTTCGAAAAGATACAACAAAGTATATAACATACTCTCAAATCGTAATGCTTCAGCTCGCCCTTAAGGGTGGCTTTAATGGGGCTAACTAAATCACCTCGATGATTAATCGTAAGCATGCCCAATTTGTTAGGGAATAAATGGACATATGTTCCGCTCTCTATCTTGGGTTTTTCCATCTTTGAAGAAGTGACCTATGAACAGACGATTTCCTTTTGCTTTGCTATTTCTTGTGGTTTACCCGATTCGCCAACAATTGTCAAAACAATTATTCATGTTTCAGCCGGTAGCATGCACCAAGTAAGCTAAGAGCCATGCTTAGTGGATCTGTGTTTTGCTTGAATTGTGTTGCAATATAGAAGCAAATTGGTCTCGTAACCGAGCAGGCCACGAATAAGTAAGTTGAGTCTCCATATTATACTTTAGAAAAAGAACAATAAGTTGGAAAACTAAATCTATACCTCGTTAGCCTTTTCTCCTTCTTCAACTTCGGGCTTGGGACCAACCATGGCAGAGTTTATGAAAACCGAATGTGTTTATATATTTTACATTTGATTCCCTTCTTTTCAGCAAAGTTTCAACAACTCTGAATTAGAAAATTTGTAGCCACAAGTAACAACGACACCTCCAAATAGTAAATCCGACAAAAGTTTTACGTTGATTATAAGAAGTCTAGTGCAACCCTCCTTTTATATCCGGGTTTGGCATGGGCTATAGTTGAGTTGCATTAAGGAAGCCAAAACCTACAACACGCATGTAACTCTATTTCAACACGCATTGTTAAAAGAGGAAGAAGAAGACTAGGAAAATAATAATGAATGACCTACTTTTATTGAGTTAACTATTAATATGACATAAGATTGAGCTCTATAGAAATCTGTAAGCAGGGTCATTCTTCGGATCCAATAGCTCAGCTGCTTTTTAATTGATCATTTCTTTGCATTTTGCCTACAATTAGACATAGAAGAAGGTTGTCAAGATGTTTTTTCATTCAAAATTCAAGCCAAAGTCGTATTGTATTGTCGTTTATTATTTGATAATTGCTGCGCCGCCGAAAAATATGAAATGAACACAAGAAAAATGCCGAAAATCGCCTATAATCAAAGGAGAAGAAATTTACACTTAGAATCAGATTTTAAATATGCACAAAAAACAGTAACTCTCAACAAAACCCTACATTTGCCTTTTGATGAACAAATGCACAATTTTGCCACCATCCCTCACCAAACTACACAAGTAAGCACGCAAAAATTTAAGTAAACTTCATTATTTAGAGGATCGACGAGGAAAATCAAGAGATCTTACTCCCCACCTAATACCAGGATAACCATGCAAGCAGCTAAGGTTGGTATTTAGTATCGTCAATGTTCTACGCGTACATATTTGTACGAAGTAAAAGTAGCTCAAGGATTTGAAGGTTAATGAAATAGTTTCTACACTATTTTAGATAAACAAGCCATAGTGAATTCCTTTAACCTTTGTAACCAAAATAACTTTGTCTTGTAAGTATTCTCTAATTTTAAAAGGTGCATTTTGTGATGGTTGAACAATTTCATAAGAAATTGTGCAGGACCCAAAGCTAATCCGACTTCCTTTTTTTTCTTTCTTGCTCCTTTTAACTACATTTATGTTGGTGCTAAGCACATGGACATGTAGCAAAAACACAAAAGAAGTGTATAATTAATACTTTTAATCACATTTGCGAAAAGTGAATCCATGATACTTGAGTGGAGGATACAAACCACTTATACGTAAACTCTATCTAAATCAATCTAATCATTTGATTGAGGGTCAGTTGATATTTGAAAATTATATATATATATATATATATATATATATATATATATATATATATATATATATATATATATATATATATATATATATATAAGAAAGAGTGTTATATGCATACATTCTTCATTTGATCTTTGATATCAATGATGGAGATATTTATGCATATTATGCATCAAATCTGTGCTTTATACCAGCCCATTACGTGTGCCAACATGTGTCAGTTTGGTTCTTTTTTCTCCTCTAGGTAAGAGGCTGTTCTGTGCCCCGATTTCAACCCAATAATATTCATATTTAAAAGTATTTTGGATTAAAATATAGTATTTATTAAATCAAATCCACAAAACAACAACAACAACAACAACTAAGCCTTTTCCCATACTAGACGGGGTCAGCTACATGGATTCTTTATTTCCACAAATCCCTATCATGTGTCATGTTAGCAGTTAACTCCCAATAAGCTAGATCATTCTTTATTGTTTCTTTCCAACACTTTTGTGGTCGTCCTCTACCTCTTTTAATATTTTCCAAATTTAGTTTTTCAAACCTTCTTATAGGTTCTTCTTTTGATCTTCTTTCTATATGTCCAAACCATCTTAAACAATGTTCTCTCATTTTATCCTCTATTGGTGTCACTCCTAATTTGTTTTTAATAACCTCATTATGTATACGGTCTTTTCTTGTATGACCACTCATCCGTCTCAACATCTTCATTTCTATCACAGACATCTTTTGTACATGATGATTAACTGCCCAACACTTAGAACCATAAAACATGGCAGGCCTAATTGCTGCTCTATAATATTTACCCTTTAATTTTAATGGTATCTTCTTATCACAAAGAATACCTGATGCTCCTCTCCATTTTAACCAACCAGCATTAATTTTATGCATAACATCTCCATTGATTCTTACATCACTTTGAAAAATTGACCCTAGGTATTTAAAACTTTCCTTTTGGGTGATGCAATGTGTGCCAATTTTAATTTCTATGTCCTCTAAAGTAACCAAATGATCAAACTTACATTTCATATATTCTGTCTTTGTTCTACTAAGTTGAAAGCCTTTGCTTTCTAATGTTTCTCTCCATAGTTCCAATTTTCTATTAACTTTTTCCTTAGACTCCTCCACTAATACAATGTCATCTGCAAATAACATACACCAAGGTACTTCATCTTGAATATGTTTTGTTAACTCATCCATCACCATTATAAATAAGTATGGACTTAAAGTTGATCCTTGATGTAACCCAATATTAACTTCAAAGAAGTATGTCGTTCCTTCATGAGTCCTCACACATGTTTTTGCACCATCATACTTGTCTTGTATAAGGTTAATGTATGTGAATGGGATACCTCTTTTTTCGAAAATTCTCCAAAGAACCTCCCTCGGTACCCTATCATAAGCTTTTTCTAGATCAATAAATATCATGTGAAGGTCTTTATTTTTTACTCTAAAATGTTCCATAAGACGTCTTAAAAGGTGAATTGCTTCAATAGTAGATCTGCCTGGCATGAATCCAAATTGGTTCTCGCCAGGCAGATCTATTATTGAAGCAATTCACCTTTTGAGACGTCTTATGAAATATTTTAGAGCAAAAAAGAAAAACCTTCACATGATATTTATTGATCTAGAAAAAGCTTATGATAGAGTACCGAGGGAGGTTATTTGGAGAACTTTAGAAAAAAAATGGTATCCCATAGACCGAGTGAAGCCGGAGGCGGGTGCGAAAGTTGGGACAAAAGGAGATCATGAAAAAGTGATGACGTGAACAAAATGAGCCCAGCACGATGCTTGCTGGTCATGGCTGCAGCTGCCAGCTCTTTGTTCTTATATATAACAACGGAAATAATGGTGTTTTGGTATATGATGGTTTTATTAAGTGTGTGTGTATATATATATGAGAACACACACACTTAATTAGGTTGTTAGGATATCTAAATAAATTTTAACTATCCATTTTGGAGAAATTTGAATTTAAAAATAAATAATATATGTGTATTTTTTGAGACTGTATTTTATTAACATGCATACTTTTTGTTTTGTGAATTTAAATTTCAATCATTCATCTTCTGTTAATGAATGAGTGAAAATTGTTTGGATATGCCACCTAAGTATGCTAGCATATACCAGACTCTCTCTCTCTATATATGTTACTCACCAGCATGAACAAAAGCAGTTTCTCTCAGTCTCTCTCTGGCTCTCACACACAACATGCATGTGCACATGCACACACACATAATACTTAATAAGCAAAAACAGAAACAAGTACATACATGGCAATAGAATGTGTGAGATGAATTGGAGAAGTTAAATGGGAACTGAAGCAATTTTTTCAAAAACCATAATGGAACCAAGTAAAGAAAACAAAAAAGAATAGTTAATACATTAAGCTACTTATGTAATTATATTGTATCTATTGCTTAAAAGATAATCCAGCTACCAACCCACCACAGTCGGCAAGTGTGATTGGGAAGGAGAAAATCGTACCTAATACGAAAGGTAGAGCGTCGCACCTACACAATATCTTCCGCTTGCACACAAGAAGATTTTCCTTTTAGCAAGTTAACTCGTAGCAGCGGCAAACTTATTCATGGCCAGGATGAGGTAGCCTCTCACGGTTGTGAGAAAATACAAAGGAAATCAATCAATCAATCAATCTATCTATCTATATATATATATATATATAATAATCAATCGTTGTTGACGTCTGAGCAAACAACCCATTTGGTATCAAAGCAAGAACTCCTTAATCGTGTCTTGTAAAAAAGATTATTTTTCTACTTGTGTTTCCTATCATAAAGGTGCATTATCTTTTTCATAATGTAGTTGCCTGTCTCTTTGGAAAAGCTTTTCCATGGTATTTAATTTTAACATATATTTGTATTAACATGTGACCTGCAGTTAGACAGACCCTTACATGACGTGACGTGCATGTCCCTGGTATCGAACTCATGACTTCTAACTAAGGCACCTTTTGAGTAGAGGTCGCTGCCATTCAGGTTTGGGGTAAAAGCAACTCGATTCAAACCCATGTTCTTTTGTTGGGTCACTTTTCAAAACTGACACCCCAACCTGATTGGATACAGGAGAAACGGACCTAATATATATATATAGAAAGAGAGAGAGACAGAGACAGAGAGAGAGACTGCATCTCTCGCTCTGTAACTTTCGGATGTCCTCTATCAAGAATAATCTCACTTCAGTTTTATTTTGATTCTTAATATATATACTATTTGCATTTTCTTAAATCTTAGGGTTTACTTGAGATTACATAGATTAGGAATCGGTTCATTTTTCTGGTTTATGCTTTAATATCAAAAGTTGAGTTCCACCTTCGGATTTTCAGATTTATGTGAAGTGGTTCATAAGCAATTTCTGATTTTCTTGCTTTATCATGAATTTCTTATCGCTGATAACAGAAATTAAATACATTTAGAGATTTAAATTTGGTGATCGCATAGTTTGTGTTTTACTGCAGGACTTGGTTATTGCTTAGTTTAGGAACTTTTATTTGATTTTAGGTCTTCTGTGAATCGACCAAGAAGAAACTTTTGATTTTTCTTATTTGTTATTGTGAGAATAGAGCAGATTAATCTTTTCAAGTTTTGCATATTTCTTGGTCTATATCATTTATTCTTTTCTTATTTGATATCAAAATGCTTCTAACTAATATCATGTTATGCATACAAATTCTTTCAAGTTCAGCCATTATATTATATGATAGTTAGATTGCCGTCAGCTGACCAAAAGCATTTGGCATGGTATCCCGACCACCCCCTACCATACAAATCCTGGTTTTGCCCCTTCTTGCAACTTCAAAGACATGCATACTCATGTACACCCTTTATTTTTAGGGGGCATGAAAATAATTAGAGTATTTCTTATGTTTTTCTGATATTTTTATAACTTTCTAAATAATACGCATAATTATTCATGTGTCAAAAATGGTAGGATCCAGTTTTCTCTCTCTCATACACAGGCAGTTCCTAAACCATCAGTACCAGGAACTTCCTTTGCAATTTTGGTTCTGATAATGAAAAGAAACAATAGTTTGGTTTCACAGCCCTAATTTCACGCTTATGCACCCAAATTTTGAAAAACCGATGCAGAATCAATAGCCTCCAATTGAATCTGTGTGCTACAAATGCATTGTCTGACCCACTCTTAAGTGTTGCATGATACAAGCAAATTTTGTAGAACTGCCATTGGGTTCAGTTCGCTGCCGGAAAATTTTCTAGATCCAGTGTTGCTGCATAGGTTGCTAGCATCGTTGTAGCTGCAAGCATATTATTGAAACTCATATCCTGGTAGCTAATTGTAGCAACTAATTTGCACCTTAATCGTGGCCTAAAATATGGTTAAGGACATAGTCCATGCACACACTCATCCATGCTCCAATGTTAGATCGACATTATCAATGATAAAGATTTGAATTTAAAAAACATTTAATATATCACACATTAAATGCTAAGTATGAAAAACTCAACTATACTTTACTTTTCAAGTTCAAATTGATCATGACAATTAAACAACGAAGATCTTTGAGTAGATTTGAACATGGATGGACGTGCATATCTACCAATTTCTCTCTTTGTCTATCCATATATAGAGAGAAGATGATAAATGTGCACATCCCATCCACACTAAAAATCCTTAAAGATATCAAACCGTTGATTTTAGAAATCGAACGATGTAAACACAAAGATCAAAAACTAAATAAGAGGCTGATGCATATTGGATCAGATTCAAATACCAATACAAATTGGAGCTGATCCAAACACAAACTAAATCAGATGCAAATACAGATCGGGTCAGGTCGGATTGGATTCAAATGCCAATGTAAATTAGAACTGATCCAAACAAAACTAGATCATATAGATCAGGCCAGATTAGGATTCAAATACCAAGTGCAAGGTGGATCACATTCAAGTACAGACCGGAGCATATACAAGAATAGACCAAATCAAATCCAAATACAAAACTCAAGTATAAACTAGAGCGGATAAAGTACAAATCAGATCAAGGTCCAAATATAAATTAGATAAAATATAAGCATCAACTAAACAAGATCCAAATACAAGATTCAAATATCGATTGGAATAGATAGACTAAATTAGATCTAAATACAAACTGGATCAAATACAAACACCCACTAAATCAAATCTAAATACGAATATAGACCAGATTGGATCCAGATAATGCCAAATTCAAATTTTAAAAATCTGCTAGAAAATTATATCTTGTAAAATCCTATCACATGTCCAGCAAAATCCTACCAAAGGCAACCTGCAGCTAGCAAGCATGCACATGCATTCATGAAAGACTTCAAGAGGGAAAGGCATGCAAAGCCATTTCTCAGTATTTTGATCTCTTATATAAGAGAAGAACAATCCATAAAAAATAAAGAAGAAGAAAAAACACTAGAACGAAAAATCTATAAAAGGGAGAGTGTAGCCCTAGCAAAATTGATCAATGAACCCATAGAGAGCCCCTAGACAAACGTGAAATATCCCATTGATCCTGACAAAAACACCTCTTTGAGTCCTCCTCAGTTTACTAGCTTGCTACGCTATAAAGGCAAGAGAGTTCAGTTCATTATGTGTGAGCGGGAATCGAGTGAGTGAGCATCTATCAGCTCACAATCTCACTCTCTGCTTGAATAGGGAGACCTCTCTCTCTACGCGAAAAAACCCTACCTGGTCTACCGCCCGAAGCTGTCATCATCACTTCCCTCCACCAGCATCACGACTTCCTCACTGTCACTATCGCCACCACCCACTTCTTCCATTCTCTCACTCTCTCTCTAAGATGTTTTGAAAAGAAAACCCTAACCCCTTTATTTTAAACTATGAATCAAATCGAATTCGCTCGATCGGACCCAATTTGTCCCATTTGACCCATATAACTCAAGCCCATTCCCATAAGTGAGACCCAATCCACAACCCCACTTTTGGATTCCTTTCAAACCAGTGCCTGCCAGTCCGGATACATTGAAAGGAGAACCATAGCCAATGTTAGCATCATTAAAGTTGTGTCCTAACCAGCAAAGTAGAACAGTTTGCATTCCTTTATGATATTATCCCTTATGATTCCTTTCCCCCATGGTGTTCATGTAGATCGTTTGCTTCCAACATTAATCCCAATAAATCATGATTTTTCACCATCCCCAACTTCATCTCCTTCTCTCTTATCAATTATATTATTCAACATGAGTACAACCTTCCTGCTAAGTTCCTTCCTCCTGCAATTCTTTTTTATGGGCATAAACCTATGTTGAATTAGCAAATATGCTTTACTTTTGATGATATCTTTCAAATACTGATTGTGCAAAGGAAACATATATACACTATATTTTGGTAGTATTGTCAACATGAATAAAATTCAATTGATTTTTATATAAAATATTAGTCTAAATGAATGTTATGTGATTCAACGTCATTGGAGTTCTGGTTTGTAATGATAATCTCTTTCTCTCACACACATTGCTTTTGGTGCAATGGTAAACATGTGCGTACACAAAAAAACAAGATATCTTCAATTGTACCTCATTCCAGGGATGAGATTAGTTTGCGTTGCCTAGTGAATAGTTGGAGGTGTGAATTGGTGGAACTTTGGGAATTATCACTATCGGTCTCGGAATCCGATGGCAAGAAGTCTTCAATATCAAACCTCCCTTTATCCTTTTTTTAGGATTGCTAGGTATATATTTTCAAGCTCCTTCATTTCTAAATCCTCTTTCATCTGCTTTGGCTCTCATTTGTGAGTTGTCTTCTTCTTCTTACTCTACTTATTGATGTTCTTCTTTGATTTGTTCTCCTCATCACTTTTCATGTTCCTATTGCCAAGAGCTTTCATTAGAGAAATCCTCATTTTTTTATGCTTTTTTTCAATCGTATGATTTTATTTGCTAGTTGGACTTCTCTTAATTTGTTCTTTAAAGCCTCTAGTTCAACATCATAGTTTTTATGAGAAACTTTAGGTATTTGGATCCTAGATGCACTACGCTTGGGCTTGATAGGTTCCTTGTTTGATGATGTATTATATCAATCAACTTGTGTTCTATTACTTCATGTTTTCGAGACTATGAGGAATCATGAGATAAGAATAGTGCTTTACAATTAGACCAAGTATGGTAATAATGGTTGGAAGATATTTTGAATTTGAGAGGAAATTACACTAATCCTAGTCTAAGTGAATCTAGGATCGGTCAGCTCACAGTGTCACTCTCTGCTTGAATAGGGAGACCTCTCTCTCTATGCGGAAAAACCCTACCTGGTCTAACGCCTGAGGCTGTCATCATCACTTCCCTCCACCAGCATCACGACTTCCTCACTGTCACTATCTCCACCTCCCACTTCTTCCATTCTCTCACTCTCTCTCTGAGATGTTTTGAAAGGAAAACCCTAACCCCTTTCTTTTAAACTACGAATCAAATTGAATTCGCCCGATCGGGCCCAATTTGTCCCATATAACTCCAGGTTTGGTTATCGAAGCACATTCCGATAAGTGAGACCCAATTCACAACCCCACTTTTGGATTCCTTTCAAACTAGTGCTTGCTAGTCCGGATACATTGAAAGGAGAACCATAGCCAATGTTAGCATCATTGAAGTTGTGTCCTGACCAGCAAAGTAAAACAATTTGCATTCCTCTATGATATTATCCCTTGTGATTCCTTTGCCCCCATGGTGTTGATGTAGATCGTTTGCTTCCAACATTAATCCCAATAAATCATGATTTTTCACCATCCCCAACTTCATCTCCTTCTCTCATATCAAGTATATTATTCTACACGAGTACAACCTTCCTGCTAAGTTCATTCCTCCTTGTAGATGTGAAAATTTTACTCCAAATCTGTGTAGAGACTTGAAGTATTCTTTTCAAAACTACTTCTTGCACGAGTGTGCCAGTTAGTTTCCAAAAACTAGCAAAGTTTACGAATCTGACTTGTTTGGCGATTGTAGCTACGCGAGATCTTTTCACTTTAGACCTTCTTGAACTGGTACTCAAGGGTCAGCCTAAGCGCTTTGAGGATTTCATATGTACAGGTGAAGTTCCATATCCATGTTGAAAATAAGGTAGTGATAAAAACAAATTCGTGCACTTTTGGTCCCAAGTTTGAAAATCCGCAAGTTCTGAAAAACAGAAACTGGTTCTATCTTCAGAACTTGTTCCCAAAAGTTTTTTTGTGACCTAGGTATCTCTAAAATTCATGAAAATTTTACAAAACATAGCATGGAATGTTAAGATACTAGGCCTGTTTTTGTTTTGAATTTTGAGAATGTAGATCTACAGAATTAAATCGGGGATTGGACCCTGATCTGAAGTTTCAGGATATTCTGTTAAAGAAACACAAAGGCTTAAAGAAATCCCTTTATCTCGGTGTACAAAATTCCAAATTCTATGATTTTTGTCTTGCCGGAAAGCTATTGATGTCCGCTTTCTGATGAAACTAAGTTTATCAAATTTGCTTCATTACAGACAGAGATATGAGACTTTTACCTAACCCCTATTGAAGGAAAACTTACTGTGTAGAAACCAAATATGAATTTGCTTGATCTTTCTTAGTTTTATTTACACAGCTATACGACCCTAAAATTCTTGCAAATTTTATTCCTAACATGTTTGTGTGTGTAGATGTGGTGCCTAAAATTTTAGGGCATTCAGATGAATTGTTTGGAAATGAAAATTGCAGCAATGAATGTATGAAAATATTGGAAAAATAGAATTTCGTTTTTAGAATATACATGATGCAAACTCACCCGAATTTAAATTGCACCAACACAACAACACAAAATAAATTGCTGAAGGGAAATGAATGGAAATATATATATTAGCTTAAGCATAGAGAGGATTAGTAGTTATAGGATGTTTATAATATATAGAGAGGTAGAATCAAGAACACAAACAATTAGAGTGCATGAGGAAGAATCGAAAATTGCAGCACATCTACTTCTTATTATATCATGGGGAAAGACAAAGCTCCATTAATACAACCCCTTTTGAATTGAAAATTAAGAAGAGAATAGAGAGGAACAATAGAGGAGAAATACTTACGTGATTACCTCCAATAATCAGCCTCCAAATGATGCTTATGGCCCTCACCTTCCTCTTTCTTTTCTCTCTTTTTTTCTCACTCTTACTCTCTACTCTTGTAGCTCTTGCCTACTTTTCTACACTCCCTCTCTCCCTCTCTACTCTTTCCTAGAGGAAACTCACGAAATCCCTAGCCAAGGATGCATATCACTCAATTCTCAATGCTCCCAAGATTCATCTATACCAAAGTCGTCTCCCCTTGGTCTCTATTTATAGGCCAAGGGGGACCTTCTTGTAGGTCCTTCTTTGGGGCGGGTGGTCCATGGTCCAAACCCAGTCCCAAAGTCTGGCCTTTACGTGACCTTGTGGTCCCATTTGGTCAAGGTTGGACCAGCCCCATGTGGGTTGGTCCTTGGCTCAAGTTAGGTGCACCTAGCATGGCCGATTGGGCGTAGGTGCCTCCAAATGCATTCGACTAAGCTTGTCTTCAACATGGTGTTGCTTTGATTGAACTCCTTTGTGGCTCGTCCCATAATTTCTTACTTTGCTTGATATAAACTTGATTTGGCTCATAAGCTGGGGCATCCTCGGATTGACCCTAGCCTTCCCTTGGTGCAGCCGAATGAGCCTAGTGCAACCCACAATCTTCAAGGTTGACTTGGCAAGGTGCAGTCTTGTGTCTTTCTTCGAACCCATTTGATCAAGCTTAGCCAAATCATCCTTGTATGCTTGAGCCATGTCTTCATGAAGCTCTTCCTTGGCTTTGATTTGGAAGTTTCGAAATCTCTATTTGAGGAATTTGTGAAAAATTCTTGATTGAAAGTAGAGGTTAAAAATAGGTTATTTTTCGACTTTGAGAATGTTTTTTTATAAAATTTATTTAGTGTGTTTATAGATGCCCCTCTTTAGCATTAATCCAAATTCATTTGGATAATGGAACTGAAGAAAATACCCTTTTTTATTTTACTTCCCAAATTAACTTTTGGAATATAAACTTTTCTTCATTTTACCAAATCCTTTTCTTAGATTATAGAGGAAGAGATTCTTACCAAAGGGGACTTGACTCACACTGAGTGTTAGTCCTAAACATGATCATGCATGCCCGACCTTGGTTATATGCATGCATGGTGTGTGATGCAAATGAGGTGTAGGCTTAGAGACTCATTTATGAGATGGATGAGCTTGAGGAGAAGCATATGAAGGCCGACTACCCCAAGTAAGACAATCCTATGTCGTTTGGCATTTCGGGTTTTCGAAATTTTTTCAAAGGGAACTCCTTTTAGTTTCTATCAAAAGGACTTCCAATTTTTCGTATTGCCCCTCATTTAGGTCTCAATACCCACTATTTAGTAGAGGTTTTGTAGGAAATTTTGAAAAATATTTTAAAATTCCATTTCCCACATAACAAAATCTAATTCTCAAACAAAATGAAATCTAAATAAGTAGATTCTATTCCTACTTTAGGATTTTCATAGATAAACCTTTCTCCATTGGGATAAGTTGTAGGGATTTGGGAAAGAGTTACCACGGTCCCTTCTGAAGCGTTCCGTGGTTTAAGGCAAAGAGATGGAAGATTGCTCTTTTTGAGCTTTGATTTTTTCTTTTCTATCAAAGGGGAAGACCTTCCTTTTCTTTTGGAGGATTTTTTGTATTCTCTCTTTCTTTTTCTTTCAAAGAGAAGATCTCTTTCGGTGGAATTTTTGTATTCTCTCTTTCTTTTTCTTTCGAAGGGAAAACCTCTTTTTGGAGAAATTTTTGTATTTTCTTTTCCTTTTGATTTTTGCCAATTTTCCTTTTGGGGAGAGAAGTAAAATGGGGGGAACACTTACCCCTTTGGCTACTCGATTAAGTCAAGAACATCCAATTTTCTAATAGCATCTACCATTTGAAAATATTTTACTATTTTGAATAAGACTTCATTTTGTAAGCCAAAGATTTTTGAAATGTTACCATATGATTTTTGAAAACTCTACTTTTCATAAAGTATCGATTCTCTCATTTAGGGTCATACAATCAATCTTGATCCTTCTTTCAAGAAATTAAAGGGAGACTCATTTTAAAATCATTTCAAAAGAATTTAGCATAGGCTCTATACATAATATTTTTTCAAGTATTGGGCATTTATAGGGTCTACTAAATTTTTTTCCTCAACATCAATCAACCAATATGCATTGTTTGTGATTGTTCCCCTTACAACATAGGGACCATCCCACTTGGGCTGCCACTTTTCAAGTGGATGTGGGCCCCGATGGTGGATGATTTTCAATACAAGGTCTTCCACTTCGAAGTGGCGAGCCTTCATATGCTTTTCATAATGTCGGGCTATCCTTTGCCAATATGCATGTGCATGATCCATGGCAAGGAGCCTCTTCTCATCTAATAGGTCAAGCTCAGCCATTCTAGCTTGATATAAAGTCTCTATGGGTAAGTCGAGTACAAGTGATGTATGAAATGAATGCAATTTGGTATGAATGGGAAGTATGACATTTGTACCGTAGACCAACTCGAATGGTGTGGCATTTGTAGGTGTTCGGATGGAAGTTCTAGAAGCTCATAAGGCTCCATTTAGCTTCTCATGCCATGTGCTACAATTCTCTAAGGTTTTCTCAATGATGCTTATGAGATTTTTGTTCGTGGCTTCGGCTTGGCCGTTGCCTTGAGGGTAGTAGGGCAATGAGAAGTGTTGAGTTATGCCATAGGTATTACATAACTTTTCCATCTTCTCATTCTTGAAAGGGGTGTCATTATTCGACACTAGGCCTCTTGGAACTCTAAATCGAGGCAAGATATTTTTCTTAATGAATGCCACTACATGCTGTCCTTGAACATTAGCCAAGAAAGTAGCGGTTCAAATTTTTTGAATAAAAGCTTTGTTCTTAGAAGAAGCAAATTCGGAAAATCTTTCATTTTTCAAAAAGCTTTTAATGTCTTGAAACCATGGTTTTTCAATTGAATTTTGGTCATTTTGGCAAATCTCCAAATCGTGGGTGGATGGAGTGGGTAAGTGCAAGATTTCTAAAGATCAAGTTTTCATAGTAGGGTTGACTCTTAGAGATGACCCTAGGGATGAGAGGGCATCTGCTATGGTATTGTCCTCTCTACCTATGTGAGTGAGAGTGCATGACTTGAAGGAAGTGGCCAATTCATAGTATGATATGAGTTTTTCATTTTTGACTTCCCAAATTTTCAAAACTTGGTTTATAACAAGCATAAAATCTTCAAAGGCTTCAATACATGATGCCCCTAGATTTTTTAAAATTTTTAAGCCTTGTATGAGTTCTTCATATTCAGCCATATTGTTTGAGCATGAAAAATCTAGTCGAATTGCATTTGGGATTTCCCTTTTCTCGGGAGATATGAGGATGATTCCCACACCTGCCCCTTGTTGATTCTTTGCCCCATCAAAGTATATCTTTCATACTCGATCTTCATTAAAACAATTCGTTAAAACATAGTTTTGAAATTCATTTGCAAAGATACTTTCATCGAGCATTTTATCAAGTATGGGATATGTATCTTCAAGAGGCAATTCGGCCACATGATCGGCTAGGGCTTGTCCCTTAATGGAGTTTTGATGATGAAATTTGAGATCATACTCTATTAAGAGGAGCTGCCATTTACCTAGCCTACCTGTTAGGATAGGTTTTTCAAATAAGTGCTTGATTGGATCAAGTTTAGACACTATCCAAATTTCATGATCTAGGAAATAATGTTTAAACTTTTGGCAAGCCCACACCAATGCCAAGCACGTTTTCTCCATGGATTGATAGTTTCTTTCATATGCCAATAGAGTTTTCGAAATGTAGTAAATAACATACTCCTTAAGACTATCATCCTCATATTGAACAAGTAGAGTACCCAATGCATTCACATGAATGGAAATATAAAGTAATAAAGGTTTTCCTTGCTTTGGAGGTTTTAAAATCGGAGGATTTACCAAATAAGTTTTCAATCTTTCAAAAACTTTTTGGGAATCGGAATCTCATTCAAATTTAACCCATTTTCTCAAAAGCCTATTGAAAGATTCACATCTTGTTACTAAATTGGAGATAAATCTCCTAATTGCTTGGAGTCGACCTTGGAGGCTTTGGATTTGGGTCAAGTTGGAGGGTGGAGGCATGTCTATGGTGGCTCAACACTTAGAGGGGTCGACTTCTATGCCCCTTTGGCTTATCATGAACCCTAAGAGTTTTTCCGATTCTACTCCAAAAACACATTTTTGAGGATTTAGCTTCACTTTATAAAGCTTAAGTCTTTCGAAAACTTTCTGCAAAGATTCTATGTGTATGCATCAGGTTTTTTATTTTACCAAAATATTATCCACATATGCTTCCAAGAGCTCATGGATTTGATCATGGAAAATAGTAGTCATGGCTCTTTGGTATGTGGCATCGATATTTTTCAAACCAAAAGGCATAATTGTGTAACAGTATGTACCTAACTTGATTTGGTTGTAACCCGAATAACCATCCACAAAAGAAAACATTTCATGATTCGCAGTGCTATCCACTATCAAATCAATGTTTGGAAGAGGAAAATTATCTTTTGGAGTGGCTTTGTTCGAATTTCTAAAATCAATGCAAATTCAAATTTTTCCATTAAATTTTCGAACCACAACTATATTTGAAAGCCATTCGGAATAAGCAATGAGTTTTATAAATCCGGCTTTTAAAAGATCTTCTAAACCCTCTTTCACTTAGGAGTGAACATCGGGATGGATTTTTCTAAGTTTTTGTTTCACGGGTTTTATATTGGGTTCTAAGGGTAGATGATGTTCTACGATCTTAGGGTCTAGACTCAACATGTCTTCATAGGTCCATGCAAATACATCAACATAGGATTTCAAAAATGCAATGAATGATGCTCTTTCATGCTCATGCAAACATGCACCTATTTTGACACACTTTGGGTTAGACTCACTCCCTAGATTGATTATTAGAAAATCCCCTCCTACGAAATTTTAAGGTTTTTTTAAGTCAAGGATTCTATGAAATTTGGGAAGCTCGGAGGCTTGATCTTCCTCATGAATGAGGAGATATTCCTCTTTGCTTTGATCACACTCAAGTGCTTTAATTTCTAGGGAAGTGTTATGCAAGAGAGTGGGGTTGTGCATAATGTATTTGGACGATTTTGGTTTAAATATATACATGGGTTTTGAAGAACTCAAAAATGGGATTTATACATGGCCAATATTTTTGAAATTTTTGAAATTTTCCAATTTTTTTATCTTTTTCAAAACAAATGCTAGAAGGATGAATGTAAAAGACTTTCTTTTTGAGATTTTGAGATTTTTCAATTTTTTTGGATTTTTCCAAACAAAGACTAGGAGAATGAACACAAACAACTTTCTTTTTGGAATTTTCAGGTTTTTCAAATGTTTTTGGATTTTGAAAGTTTTCCAATTTTTTTTGGTTTTTCCAAATATATAATTTTTTTGGATTTTTTTTCAAAAGAGGAGTCTTCCATCAAACCTACAAAGAAAACGCCATGAATTAGACTCTAAACAAGACGTCTAAGCCATAGGTTTCGGTGTTAGTGGGTTCTGGGGCACCCTTGACCCAAGTGGTCTTAGGTTGTGGCTCAGGAGATATGGATAGGATGTATCCCAATCCATGTCGATTTGGGTTGGGTAGTGGTAAGATGACCTCTAACCTACCTTGGCTTTGGGCTCCTAGACCTTGATATGGTGTATATCCTATGTTTAACATCATATTCCAAGGCTTCTTAAGTTTGGAAAAAATTTTGTAAGTGGATGGCATTGGAATCGAGTGTCATCAATATCATTGTTATACACTTGATTTATTTTAGGTTTGTCTAGGAGATGTAGGTTTGAGCTGGTGGAAGAGTTGAACTTCCCTAGGAGACACATGCCCTAGGTTTGGATGGCTTGGGCTTTGACTTGGGTGCATCTAGGGTATTTGTGACCCTAGATGGCTTGGGATTGATCCTAGGTGTAACCCATTGTGCCCCTAGGGGTGGATGACTTGTGTTTATTTGGGTGCAAAGGGAAAACATGCTTGATCCCTTGCAATTTGGAGAGGTATGGATTCCAAGTGAAACCATGATCGGTCCCTTGGTGGATTTGTAAAGATTTAGGAAGATCACGGCCATAAGCTTGGGTTTATGATGCAAACCTAGGCTCAGGGAGACTTGTTTATGCATGGTAGGGTTAGGTGTACCTAGGATGTCGATGCATGCTTTAGGCATAGCCATGTTTACCAAATTTTGAATTTTATTTTCTTTTTGTTTTTCTTTTTGAAATTCTTTTTCTTGGTGTGGGACATTCGGCACACCTTTAAAATCCACATCCTTTGGCACATCTTATGGGTATGCAGGTGAATGAGTGTGATTCGATACATCCAATGTATATGAATGATTTACTGATCCTACACTAAGAAGGAGAGGATCGAGTAGGGAGTTTGTAGGGGAATGAATTTCGGACATACCTTTTTCAAGCTTGTCTACCTTTTCATGGTGAGAGCAAGTATCCTTGCAGGCATTCTGAGGTTGCTCTAACTCATGCACGGCTTCGAGCTCCCGTTGCTTTTCAAGGTCTTGGATTTCATCCTTCAAACCTATGTGTGTGGAACACTTATTCTCCCTCGTGTTTTCGGAAATGGTGCTCATGGGAGTGGAACCCATCGGAGCGAATTTTTTTGAAAATTTGGGAGTGAAGTGAATCTCATGCCCCACTCTACTTGTGTGCCTAGGGATGTCTTCATTTTGAGTTTTCAGAATTTCAACTTTTTAATTTTCAAATGTTTTTAATTTTTGAAGATTTTCCAGCTTTTTTTTATCTTTCCAAACGAAAAATATTTTTGTTTTTTCAATGAAAAAAGGGGTGCTTTGATGATTGACAAGGTTAGATGCTTGAATCTCAGTAATTGCTGCATTTGTAGCCTCATTTCCTTCATTGGATTTTGGGCTTCATTTGGTTTTTCGGGTATGGTTTGTCTCTCTATGTACTCGAGATGATTTCATGAGATCGATGTGCCTTGGCCTTTTGGCTTAGGGCATTGATTTTTTCCTCCATTTCCTTCGTTATTTTCCTTTTAGGGAGGCAAGGATGTCCCCTTTCAAAATTTCTTTTGAAAACTTTTTTGAAAACTGTTTTGTAGATCATGAGGCCCTACTTGACACTTCACAAGATCCTTCTGAACTAGACATGCTTTGATTGAAATTTGTAAAAACCTATGCACAAGAGAGGTACTAACACCAAAGTTTTGAAGAATTGGAGTTTGAAAAATCACCTAAGTTTGAAATCCTAAAAGACTCGTGTCCCACCGGGCGTGCCAATTCTGTAGATGTGAAAATTTTACTCCAAGACTGTATAGAGACTTGAAGTATTCTTTTCAAAACTACTTCTTGCGCGAGCGTGCCAGCTAGTTTCCAAAAACTAGCTAAGTTTACGAATCTAACTTGTTTGGCGATTGTGGGTAAGCAAGATCTTTTCGCTTTAGACCTTCTTGAACCGGTGCTTAAGGGTCAGCCTAAGCACTTTCAGGATTTCATATGTATAGGTGAAGTTTCATATCCATGTTGAAAATAAGGTAGTGATAAAAACAAATTTGTGTACTTTTGGTCCCAAGTTTGAAAATCTACAAGTTCTGAAAAACAAAAACTGGTTCTATCTTCAGAACTTGTTCCCAAAAGTTTTTTGGTGACCTAGGTATCTCTAAAATTCATGAAAATTTTACAGAACATATCCTGGAATATTGAGATTCTAAGCCTATTTTTGTTTTGAATTTTGAGACTGTAGATCTATAGAATTAAATTGGGGATTAGACCCTACTATGGAGTTTCAGGATATTCTATTAAAGAAACACAAAGGCTTAAAGAAATCCCTTTATCTCGGTGTACAAAATTCTAAATTCTATGATTTTAGTCTTGCTAGAAAGCTATTGATGTCCGCTTTTCGATGAGACTAAGTTTATAAATTTGCTTCACTATAGACAGAGATATAAGACTTTTACCTAACCCCTATTACAGGAAAATTGACTGTGCAGAAACCAAATATGAATTTGCCTGATCTTTCTTAGTTTTATTTACATAGCTATATGACCCTAAAATTCTTGCAAATTTTATTCCTAACGTGTTTGTGTGTGTAGATGTGGTGCCTAAAATTTTAGAGCATTCGGTTGAATTGTTTGGAAATGAAAATTGCAGCAATGAATGTATGAAGATACTGAAAAAACAGAATTTCATTTTTAGAACATACATGATGATGCAAACTCACCCGAATTTAAATTGCACCAACACAACAACACAAAATAAATTACTGAAGGAAAATGAATGAAAATACATATATTAGCTTAAGCATAGAGGGGATTAGTAGTTATAGGATGTTTATAATATATAGAGAGATAAAATCAAGAACACAAACAATTAGAGTGCATGAGGAAGAATCGAAAATTGCAGCACATCTACTTTTTATTACATTATAGGGAAAGACAAAGCTCCATTAATACAACCCCTTTTGAATTGAATATTAAGAAGAGAATAGAGAGGAACAATAGAGGAGGAATACTTACGTGATTACCTCCAAGAATCGGCCTCCAAATGATGCTCATGGCCCTCACCTTTCTCAATGCTCCCAAGATTCATCCATACCAAAGTCATCCCCCCTTGGCCTCTATTTATAGGCCAAGGGGGGCCTTCTTGTAGGTCCTTCTTTGGGGCGGGTGGTCCATGGTCCAAACCCAGCCCCAAAGTCTGGCCTTTACGTGACCTTGTGGTCCCATTTGGTCAAGGCTGGACCAGCCCCATGTGGGTTGGTCCTTGGCTCAAGTTAGGTGCACCTAGGCATGGCCGGTTGGGCGTAGATGCCTCCAAATGCATTCGGCTAAGCTTGCCTTCAACGTGGTATTGCTTTGATTGAACTCCTTTGTAGCTCGTCTCATAATTTCTTACTTTGCTTGATATAAACTTGATTTGACTCATAAGCTGGGGCGTCCTCGGATTGACCCTAGCCTTCCCTTGGTGCAGCCGAATGAGCCTAGTGTAGCCCACGATCTTCAAGGTTGACTTGGCAAGGTGCGGTCTTGTGTCTTTCTTCGAACCCATTTGATCAAGCTCGGCCAAAGCGTCCTTGTTTGCTCGAGCCACGTCTTCATGAAGCTCTTCCTTGGCTTTGATTTGGAAGTTTTGAAATCTCCATTGGAGGAATTTGTGAAAAATTCTTGATTCAAAGCAGAGGTTCAAAAATGGTCTATTTTTCAAAATTGAGAGTGTTTTTTTATAAAATTTCTTTAGGGTGTTTACATTCCTGCAATTCTTTTTTGTGGGCAGAAACTTGTGTTGAATTAGCAAATATGCTTTACTTTTGATGATATCTTTCAAATACCGATTGTGCAAAGGAAACATATATACACTATATTTTGGTAGTATTGCCAACATGAATAAAATTCAATTGATTTATATATAAAATATTAGTCTAAATGAATGTTATGTGATTCAACATCGTTGGAGTTCTGGTTTGTAATGATAATCTCTTTCTCTCACACACACTACTTTTGGTGCAATGGTAAACATCTGCGTACACAAAAAAACATGATATCTTCTATTGTACCTCATTCCAGGGATGAGATTAGTTTGCGTTGCCTAGTGAATAGTTGGAGGTGTGAATTGGTGGAACTTTGGGAATTATCACTATCGGTCTCAGAATCCGATGGCAAGAAGTCTTCAATATCATACCTCCCTTTATCCTTTTTTTAGGATTGCTAGGTATATATTTTGAAGCTCCTTCATTTCTAAATCCTCTTTCATCTGCTTTGGCTCTCATTTGTGAGTTGTTTTCTTCTCTTCTTACTCTACTTATTGATGTTCTTCTTCAATTTGTTCTCCTCATCACTTTTCATGTTCCTATTGCCAAGAGCTTTCATTAGAGAAATCCTCATTTTTTAATGCTTTTTTCAATCGTATGATTTTATTCGCTAATTGGACTTCTCTTAATTTGTTCCTTAAAGCCTCTAGTTCAACTTCATAGTTTTTATGAGAAACTTTAGGTATTTGGATCCTATATGCACTATGTTTGGGCTTGATAGGTTTCTTGTTTGATGATGTATTATATTAATCAACTTGGGTTCTATTACTTCATGTTTTCAAGACTTTGAGGAATCATGAGATAAGAGTAGTGCTTTACAATTGGACCAAGTACGGTAATAATGGTTGGAAGATATTTTGAATTTGAGAGGAAATTACACTAATCCTAGTCTAAGTGAATCTAGGATCTGTCAGCTCACAGTGTCACTCTCTGCTTCAATAGGGAGACCTCTCTCTCTACGTGAAAAAACCCAACCTGGTCTACCTCCCCAGGCTGTCATCATTGCTTCCCTCCACTAGCATCACGACTTCCTCACTGTCACTATCGCCACCTCCCACTTCTTCCATTCTCTCACTCTCTCTCTGAGATGTTTTGAAACTTTTAAACTACGAATCAAATTGAATTCGCTCGATCGGACCCAATTTGTCCCATATAACTCTACGTTTGGTTCTCAAAGCCCATTCCCATAAGTGAGACCCAATCCATAGCTCCACTTTTGGATTCCTTTCAAACTAGTGCCTGCCAGTCCGGATACATTGATAGGAGAACCATAACCAATGTTAGCATCACTGAAGTTGTGTCCAGACCAGCAAAGTATAACAATTTGCATTCCTCTATGATATTATCCCTTGTGATTCCTTTGCCCCCATGCTGTTGATGTAGATAGTTTGCTTCCAACATTAATCCCAATAAATCATGATTTTTTGCCATCCCCAACTTCATCTCCTTCTCTCTTATCAATTATATTATTCAACATGAGTACAACCTTCCTACCAAGTTCCTTCCTCC
The DNA here is from genome assembly GCA_036023115.1 of Brasenia schreberi. Lineage (NCBI taxonomy): Eukaryota > Viridiplantae > Streptophyta > Magnoliopsida > Nymphaeales > Cabombaceae > Brasenia > Brasenia schreberi. The sequence continues at coordinate 3,052,822 of JAYKKT010000039.1, forward strand.
TGCAATTCTTTTTTGTGGGCAGAAACCTGTGTTGAATTAGCAAATATGCTTTACTTTTGATGATATCTTTCAAATACTGATTGTGCAAAGGAGACGTATATACACTATATTTTGGTAGTATTGCCAACATGAATAAAATTCAATTGATTTATATATAAAATATTAGTATGAATGAATGTTATGTGATTCAACGTCATTGGAGTTCTGGTTTGTAACGATAATCTCTCGCTCACACACACACTGCTTTTGGTGCAATGGTAAATATCTAACTGAATGTGTATGAGTGTTGCAAACAATCCAATACACAAACAGATAAACGAGCAAAATATGTGTACAACTGTGTTTCTATGTAAGTGTGTGAAACAAATAACGATGCTTTACACAACCTGGACAATGCTTGGAAGTGCCAATGAAGATATTTAGATATTTACCAAGTAAACAATAAATTCAAATTTAACTAAGTAAACAAATCTTGGTAGACTCACAGTGTCCTACTGGGCATACCAAAAGAGAAGCATACACAAATTTTTCATCTCGTAGGACCTAGGTCCGTGATACAATCCTTTTAATAATAAGAAAAAAGAAAAATAGAAGTAATTAAGATATAAACTCAAAAAGTAAAATACCTCTTAATGTTCTCCTTTTCGATACGTGATTTGGGTTTGTTTGAGTTCTTTTCACTAAAGTTCTTCCTGCATCGAGTAAGGGTTGATCTCCCGTACTACTAGATTTGCTTGGTCTGGGTTTTTGGAAAACTTGGTATTTGATGGACATTCGATGGAACTTGCCATAACCAAATTGCCTGGGTTGTTGAGGGAGAATATGAATAGAAAGACGAAATGAATTTTTTTTATTAGGCTTAACTAGTTCCAATTCAAAATGGATCTTTAATGAGGATTGGATTTGGGTTAAGTCCAAGAAAGATTGGGTCTATTAGGTTTGGATTGGATTTTGTTGGGATGAGGTCTAATTCAGATAATAACTTAGAAATGAGCTAATGGAATCGGATCATAAGATTTGGTAGGATCTACCAACCCGAACACCTCAAGAACCCTCGTAAACATTTTAGACCAAAGCTCATCATGATTCAAGCTCCAAGAGCTTCGGCACCAACCGAGGACAAGGAAAAATAATGATTACCTAATTATGATCTCGAGAATTATCTGATTGGACACAAGTCCGCATGTCTATCCTCGAACTTATAAGATCCTCACCCACACACATGGAGGATATCCTTAAAAAGTCAAGGTCCTAAAAACTATTTCTCCCAAATCCCTAGTTGTTCTAGTATTACCAATCTTGATACAAATACCTCTAACCTTCTTAGATGATAATCTACTTAGACCCATACTTCAACATGACTAAGCCCTATATATAAGACTTATAGTTAACGACATTACCCATTTCTAAACGTCTTATCGATGCGGAGGCCTTAACATACTCCCCTCCTAGGTTACTCTCTAGACGAGGATACTCAAAGAAAAGCTTACTCACACGGATATCCTAATTGTGGGATATAACAATCACATTTCTACTATCAAGGGCATTGTCATCCTCATAGTCGAGATAGGTCCTATAAGTCCATCAAGTCTGGTTTCATGTGATAGACCTATACTCCTTGTAGAACCTTCTCTTTGATCACCCTTAGATTCATAACTTAAAAGTCATGCCATCCACTTACTATCGGTACAGCTAGATCCCCTAGCATAATCATAGGAGAAGATAATGCCCTCAATTGTATTGGGGCAAAGAGTCCTAGTTTTGACTTTCCTTCTCTATATCTCACCCCAAAATGGTTAGTCCATCCACTTTAACTGATTCAATTGATCCTCTTATGACTTCTACTCTCTCCTTTCAAGTACTTATCATATATCACACTGATATACCTAAGCTCTTTTGCTTGAGAGAGCATATCGATTACTCACCCCTTTAATCTTGTCCTGAATACCTGACGTTCACCTGCTTCGAGAAGGCTTGAAAGATGTTCCTATGTATAGAGTACTCTTTCTTTCAAGGTCTTGAAACCCACTCACAGGATCCTCCCACACCCATAAAACCTAAAGTTCGCCACAATTGGTATAGCTTAGGTTATGACCCTCTCTATAAACTAGGATCTCATCCTATTGGTCCTCCTACTTGGATACAAGGGCATATACTCTGTGACACCTCATCTATCTTCTCCACAAATAGGGTTACCGATGACCCTCAATTTAACTGTTATGAGCTAGAATTCTTATTCCTCGAACCGTCCTCTAACTTTCACCCAAGTCGATCTTTCTTTTCTCTAGGTAAGGGATGTTTTTCAATGATTTGACATGTACCCACTCGCAAGGTGCCATTAGGTATGACCTCTCACTCTACTTGGACATGTATACAATCATTTCAATAATTCCAAAAATAAAAAAACTTAGAAAAACCATAAAAAGTAGAAGACTACAAAAACAAACTCTCAATAATTTCTTTTGATGCTTAGTCCTTTTGAGCATGTTTCTTTTCTTTACATTACATTATCGCATCTTCTCCTATTTATGTCACATATATTATTGCAACACATTCACATCACTTCACCATACTACATACAACCTTTTTTTACCCTGAACATCACCTTACAACTTGCCCTTATCATTCACAATTGTAAGATAAGAGAAAACTCAAGCCATAATGATACATCGCCTGATTCTAAAGAGGACAATAATGAGATCACTACCCTCACTGAGTTTAGCAAAGCTTTAGAATGCTAAAGAGAAACCATCTAACATAATAGGAGGAGATTTCATCAAAGTCAACCTCGAGCCTAAATTTGAGTTCAACTCCGAGATCATTAAGATAGGAGCTTGCCTAACTGAAACTGAGAAAGAGACCTTTACTGAGTTCGTAGGGAAGAACAAGGATGTGTTTGCATGAACATGTTTCGATATGCTTGGGTTAGACCCCCGAAGTTATTAAAAATCATCTCATCCTAGACCTTAACATCAAACCAATTAGGTAAAAACTTAGAAAGACCGACCCCAAGGTTGAACTCTAAGTTAAGGAGAGCCTCGAAGAGATGCTTAAAGTCGAGTTTATCTAAACGATAGCCTATTTCAATTGGTTATTCAACATCATAACAATTAAAAAGTCCAATAAAAAGGTTAAAGTCTGCATTGACTTTATGAACCTAAATAAGGTCACTCCTAAGGATGACCTTTCCCTACCAAACATCAACTTAATTGTTAATAGTATGACAAGCCATAAAATGTTCTCCTTCATCAATGGTTACTCCAAATGTAATCAGATAAAGTTACATACAAAGGACCAATATAAGATTGTATTCACGACTCCTTGGGGGACTTACTATTTTACAATAATATCCTTCAGACTCAAGAACGTTGGAATGACATACTAGAGAGCCAAATGACGATCTTTCATGATCATATCTATGAACTCATGAAGTCGACATAGATGATATCTTAGTAAAATCCAGATAAAGAGCATCACTCTTAGAATCATGATCTCAAGTGTTTGACTATTTGCGTCAATACAACCTAAAGTTAAATCCCCTAAAGTGTGTCTTTGGTATTGAATCAAGAAAACTCTTAGGTTTCATGGTCAGTCGAAGGGACATGTAGGTTGACTCCTCTAAGATCCCCGCCACTATCGACATGTTGCTCCCTCTAACATGTCACAACTTAGGAGCCTTTAGGGTCGCTTATAGGCGATATGAAGGTTTATTTCTACAACTTAGCCAAAAAATGTGAATTATACAATCGATTACTTCACAAGAACATTTACTTTGAGTGGGACCATGAGTGTCAAAGGTCTTTCAATTGGATAAAGTACTACTTATCGAGTCTCCCTATTCTTTGAACCCTTGTGTTTGGACGATCCCTCTTAGACTTATCCATTCATGAGTCAACCTTAGGAGCCCTCCTCGTATAGTATGAGGATGATGAGAAAACAAAAGTTGTCATATACTACATCTCGAAAACCTTAGTTAGGTACAAGCTATATACTACATCTCGAAAACCTTAGTTAGGTACAAGCAAAAGTATAATTAATTAGAAAAAAGTGTCTAGCATTAGTGTGGGGAACTCAGAAGCTATGTTATTATAGGTTGTCTTGCAAAATTTAAGTTGTCTCCAGCTTAGACCCCATTAGGCACATGTTTGAGAAATCCATCCTCACTAGTAGGTTGGGTAAGTGGTAGTTACTCCTCATGGAGTATGACCTTAGATACCAATCTCAAAAATCTATCAAAGGCAAGTCATTGTTGACCATTTAGCGAGTCTACCCCTAAACAATTAGGTTCCAGTACCTTTCTTAATGAGTATATACTCTCGATAACCGAAGTTTGGAAGCACCATGTGCTTTCAAGTGAAAAAGCCAACCTTAATTAAAAAATGTATTTTGATGGTTCTAGCACTCGAGTAGGGGCATGCATCGAGGTCATCTTAGTTTCCTCACAAGGATCCAATATCCCATGTCCTTTTGACTACACTATGAGTGTTTCAACAATGCTACCGAATATAAAGCTCTCATATAAGGCTTAAAAAACCTCTTAAGTCTAGGAGATACCCATGCCAATATGTTTGTTATTCCCTCTTTATCATAAACCAAGTCACCGAAATTTAGTAAGTAAAACATGATCGTTTAATCTTTTATCACCATGTTGTGTAGAACTTAATCTAATAATTTGATTATTGCTCCTTCACATACATAAGATGAGAGGATAACTCGTTCATTGATAGCTTGTCCTCCCTAGCCTCATCTCTTTTATACGGGCTGAGTCTATATACTAGATTTGTTGAGGTTCAAAATCTCACTCGGTTGACTTATAATCCTCCTTCTATAGAGTCTATCATTTGTAATGTTAAGCTTGTCAATAAAAGTCTAGCTTGGTTTCGTGACATTAATGTCTTCCTTGAGAGGAGAATTTTATTCTCACACTACCTATAAGATTGAAAGATCATTAGAAAACTATCCACCCAATACCACTTTATCGAGAACGTTTTCTACAAGAAAAGCTTCTCCACTATCCTACTATGATGTGTTGATTCAGTGGAGGCTAAAGTTGTTATGCAAGAGTGTCACTAGGAAGATTGTAGCGACCATGTTGGTACCTAGATGACAGAACAAAGATACGGATCCACATTAAGTCATGATTGTCACTTCATGTTAAGCATTGTCACAATTATCAGATTCATGGTCAAGCCATTCATGCACCTACATCTTAATTATATTCATTGGTCAGTCGCTAGCCCTTTTCATGTGGGTATTCAATGTGCTTGGTCTCATATTTTCCCATGGTTCATTTTGATTATCATAGAATACTTTATCAAATGGGTCAAAGTTGTGTCCTTACCTGCAATTCTCGGTCAACATGTAGCTTCCTTCATTAGAAAAAGCATTATGTGTCGCTTTAGTGTTCTTAGAGATGTCGTTTGTCATAATGAGACCCATTTAAAAAATGAGTGTGTCGATAGGATGTGTTGGTCCCTACGTATTATCCAACACTTCTTCTCGCTTTACTATCCATAGGGAAATGAATAAACAACTAACAAAACCTTCATTGATATTATAAAGAAAATGATTAGTCAAGATAGAGTTTAGCATGAGAAACTCCACAATGTATTTTGAGCATATAGGACCTTCATCAAGACTCCAACCAATGCCACACCTATTGAGTTAGTGTGTGGCATAGAGGTCGAATTATTCATTCAGATTGAGTTGCCTTCTCTTCGCATGGTTGCATTCCTAGAGATGCCATCTGATGTCCATCATGAGACCCAATTGACTAAGTTAGACCTCTTAGATAAAAAGCGACAATTTGTTGCCAAATATGTCCAATCATATAGATGTCGAGTTGCTAGGCACTATGTCAAGCACGTTCATATACAAAAATTTAGAGTCGATAATCTCGTTCTTAAACTTATGTATCACATAGGTCCTCATCCTTTAGGAAAATAATGTTCCAACTGGGAGGAACCTCATGTTGTAAAAGAGTTACCTCATCTAATTCTTTTTGGCTCACTGGTGCCAAGGGTAAGGACCTATCAGATCCAATAAATATATAGTATTTAAAAAAATATTATCCTTGATGTTTGTTGTATCTCGATACATATTTAATGTCTGGCTCATGTGGATGATACCTTTAGTGTCTATGACTCAACCTTTTGAGTTTATCTTCTATATTTTAAAAATCAAGATTTTGATAAAGTGTCTATGCAAAAGTGATGTTGATTCCCAAAACTAGTACGTGAGCGAGGGTCCCCTATAAAAAATTAACGACACACTCTTTCTTGTTTTGGTACGGTTTGTCCCATTTGACCCATATAACTTTGGGTTTGGTTCTCAAAACCCACTCTCATCAGTGAGACCCAATCCACAACCCCACTTCCAGATTCCTTTTAAGTCAGACCCCTTTTCTCTTTGTTTGATCCAATTCCATTAGCCCATTTCTAAATTGTTATCCGAATCGGACCTCATCCCAATAAAATTCAATTCAAACTCAATAAACACAATCTTTCTTGGACTTAACCCAAATCCAATCATCTTTTTATTCATATTCTCCCTCAACAACCCAAGTTGTGACAAGTTCCATCAAAAGTTCATGAGTACCAAGTATTCTAAGAATTCAAACTTAACCCAGCAAACAAATCTTGTAGCATGGGAGATCGATTATTTTTCAACAAAGCAAGAACTTGACAAAAAGAATTCAAACGAACCCACATCACATGTCGAAAAGGACAACATTCAAATCTATCTATCTATATATATAGTGATAAAATCCACTTTATTATCTCAATAGTTCATTCATTGAAAAACTATTGATGTGATAAAGTAAAAAAACTTTTAACATACGTGATTCATTAATTGCAAAGTACAAAAATACTAACGATATTTAAATTTAAATTTCTATTATTAATCATACCAACCAAAGAGTGAAAATGCTTGAATAGATTTGAACAATGATGGTATCGATGTTTGAAAATTAACAATACCTCTCTTTCTCTCTCTCTCTCTCTAATATATATATATATATATATATATATATATATATGTGTGTGTGTGTGTGTGTGTGTGTGTGTGTGTATTAAATCTTACAAGATTATATACTCTCAAGAGACCACCACTTGATCAAGAAAGACACCTTGTTGGTGTTGACTTGCGTCCATTTACAACAACCAGACCGCCATGTTCTGGGCCAATTATCAAAGGATAAGCTGCCTGAATGAGTTAGCGGATACTAGAATTTTAATTACATAGGTTCTTACTATGTCAGGTGAGTTCTGCCTAACCACAACATAAGTTTCAGGTCCGTCTACACATCTTTACCATGACTCCCAAATTTTGAAGGAAACAACTACAAACAACAAAAAGTGATCTTGGTTTTCTGGATTTACATGCTAATACAACACAAGAACGAACTCAATGTCGACTAAGAAGCCACGTGGCCTACCCAAATTAGTGTGGGGAAATGCTTAAAGGTTTCCATAGAATCATTTTTGTTCTTCCAAATTGCTTGTCTTCTATCCCATACTCTTCTATCTTGGGCATCTAAAAATGAAAACAGCAGCTGTAAAATACCAGCCTGATTCAATTTCAAGGCGTTTGCGAGATTGCATGCTACAGCGATTTCACACAAATGGCACAAAGATGGTACATTCTCGGACTAAGACAATTACAGATCCATTTTACATACAAACGTTACAGACCTTGTTAGCTCACTAGGGCAATCGTTCACTAAGAAACGATGCCACTCATACACAATCAACTACGCCAAGAGAAAGAAAAGACGACAAGAAACTACATAAACAATGGACATTTCACGAATCCACATATACCAACCTAGCAAGATAGCACACTATTACCTGTCAAAAGAGAGAAAAAAAGACGGTCAAATATTCGTGACAGAATAATAATTGAGTTTGAAAAACACACATACGTATGTACCCGCATGCACATGCACACACAGGTGATCGTGCGGACACATGAACTCACACACCAGTAGGACTCCACACGGATACAGACTTGTAACATAATGCAAACTAGTGCAAGCTCTTACCAAGCAACATAAACAATCGAGATGCCTAGATCATTGTTTCTTTGTTGATCTCTTATATGTTCTCTTCTTTATCCATCCCATTATAAAATCTTTAGTAATACATTGACCCATCCATCTAACAAACAGTTGGCTCTGAATGAAAAGCCCCAAACCTCATTTGTGAAGCAAATTGTCGTGTCATAAACATGTTAAGCAGTGACCAGAACCGCATGGCTAGCATTATACAAGAACTTGGAATAAATAAGAGGTTTCCGGTAATGGTATCAAGAGGTAATTTACTTGTTCTCCCTTCAAACTTTCACAAGTCTGGATTTTTCTCAATAACCGACTACCACACAAATAAAAGTTATGCACATTTAAATGTTGAAATTGTACATTATACTTATCCGCAATGTCAGTGGTTAAACATTCCACAGACTAAAATTGAAAACAAAAGAGGCTTGGTACGCTCAAACATATGTTCATCCTTTAATAACCTTTCAGATAGGAAAACCAGAAGGGACAGATCTAACAGAGAGAAAGACTAGCAGCCAAAAGAAGTTACGGATTAACAGTTCAACAACCATTCAAGTTGACGCTGAAGGAAATTAAACTTCACAACTTGGAAAAGGAACATCCAAACGCAAACATATTGGCCTTAAAGAAGCTTGAACAGAGAAAAAGAAAGGTCCAGTGAATACCGAGAAGAGAGTTGATCCGCATCTCTGGAGTTGCACTTTCTTGAAACTTCTTTACATGAATATAAGTTGTATTCAGAGGAAGACTGTTTCCTATGCCGTCTTCGGGACCCGCATGCCAAACCCATGTTTTACTTTCTCAATGCTGCACCATATCAAGCGAACATGCATGTAAAATGCTAAGCTATCAGATGAGAAAATTAATGGAACTCCATTCAGGAAGCTTGGACTTGAAAATATGGACTACATCCGATTATTTTTACAGCATTTCATAAAGCAAAATAAGGTTGAGGAGCGTGTCCTGATTCAGTGTCCCTCCAATCTGTTGCAGTATCGAGAGAGTTGAAGTCATATTTACGGTTAAACTCTTAACAATTTTTGTAGTTCAGATATCACTTAATGTATGTTCCATTTAAGCAAATCATGGCATCTAAATATCTTCAAGATTAAATTAACTTGCGTAAGTTGATATTTAACTTGATAAGATGTACAACTTTTCCTTTTCTGTTGAATTTGTGGTTATGCTGCATATGCTAGATTTGTCTCTTTTTCTGTCAATGAACTATGAAAACCTCTTTCATGAAATCCTCTCACTTAAGAGAGATCGAATCTGCACCCAAATTGTTCAGAAAATACACAAGCGAAGTCCCAACTGTGGATGACACCCTAGAGGACGCATTCTGAAACATCAATAATCTTCGGAATCCTAGAGAAGGTTAGGCAACAAAATATACTGGTGAAGAGAAAAGAAGAGCAGGTTCAGTGTCTCCCTTCCGTAAAGTTCTTATCTGTTGTCCGTTTGAATGTGTGATATAATAGGTTAAACCTTCACAATAGTTGAAGTTCATATCTAGTCCCATCACCAAACAAACTGAATAAGCCTAGCGAAACATATTGAGATTTCAATAAGAGTGAGCTAATAGCATCATGCCTCCACAATCAATCAGAAGTCATTTCTGTCTTGACCATTTTGACAAATTATTAAAGATACATATGAAATATATCTTGAGAAATGATCGACATGCCCTTTGAAAAATTATTGACTATCATAAAAACTAGCTTCCTCACTATATTTTTTATACAGATTGAGCACATTTTTCTAGACAAAAAACAGCATGAAATGTAATTTAGTTAACCTTATGCTCTATCCAGAAGGAAAAGAAAACAACTTAAAAGAAATTTCAGGAATTACGCACGTCGGTGCAAGTTTTCCAAGGGAGTCCATCTCTACACCTGTCACCTCATCATACACTTTACCAGAGATGTCAATAATATATGACTTGTCTCTAGTGGTTGGTAGTCCTCTAATAGCAAGCAGATCCAAATCCTTCTGATGAAGCTCTCTCCCATTGACAAGAACACCAGTATCTCCCCCAGAGCAATCCTTCATCATTGGGTGATTGAATTCTTCGATAAATGGCTGAAAAGTAAGTGAATCTCCATTAAAGTTCATACCAAGTTGCTAATTAATAGATAATAAAGGAACCAGGTACCAAGCTAAAACTGTTTGATCTTAAATAGAAGCTTACAGGAATTATGCCAAGACAAGGCTGTCCCACAACACCCCAGAATCCAGCCCTCCTGTCATACCTGGATGGTGGAAGAAAAAAGTAGTGTTGCTTGTAACTTCAACATAAACGGAATGAAAATGGGATTTCAAAAAAACTGAAGTATTCATTGCTCGATCACAAAACCATGATGATGCGTACAAGGTTGTAGAAAGCACACATAAAAGATTCGCTGCTAAGAGCCATCAAGCATAATCACTGTGACATCTTGATTTTAACTAAGCATCCTAAGCATATCTGTAGCATTATGTGAGAATCTAACTTTGTTTTCCTGGGAAAATAATCAAACACTCGAAGCATGGTGGTGAGACAGATTGGTCACTAGATAGATAATAGATATCAAGTCATACAACTACATATAGATGACCATAGGATACACAAACATATGGCATAAGAATATCAGAAAAGCATATTAGAAAGTTGAGCAAAATCTACTAAGGTCCTAAGGAAGCATCATAGGAAGCTGAACAACAAAGGCTTGTCAAGAACTTACCAGTAGTCACCAGGATGGATAGGACCAGCCTGTTTTTCAGCCTTCCTAACCAACCTCTCAGGTATAGGTTTGCCATTAATTGAAACATATGTCCTCTCGTTATCAGAGGAATGAGTAACTCTTGAGAGGTCCTTAAAGCTCTTCTTGATAAAGTTTGCAAAGAATGAGTCTGTCCCCTTTACGCCCCTCTCAGATGGTTCTTCCTTTCGTCTCTCTACATGATCTTGCAAAGTATCGAGCCTAGACTCTTTCAACGATGAAAGATCCATCTCCGTTGCTGTTGATGCTTCCTTAAAAGAATTCTGTTTCAAACCCCTTACTGTTTTCTTCTTGGGACAGCTTTGTGGAGGATAAACCTTCTGCTCACCAGATCGTTTATACCGGTGGCTTTCAAACTTAGCAACCATTTCATCAAAGGAAGAATGCCCAGAGTCTTCATGAGGTGGTGAAGCTGCAGCCGGTGAATCAATGCCAGACTTAAAAGACAGCTGATTGAAAAGCTTTCTGTTTGCAGCTGTACTATCAGGTCCTTCCCCATCCTGCGAAGCACTAGAGGATGAAAACTCTGAATGCTCCTTTTCAGGTTCACTCAAGTTCGGCCTCTCCTCCATCTGATCAACGGAATGATTTAAGTTGGCGTTCACATTATGATTTGACAAATAAGAACGTAACACAGGCATTGGATTACAACAATCTCCATGAGATACAGCCATATGCTTGGGGTCAGCATGATGATCTAGAGGATTCCACTGACCAGAAGATGAAGATACCACATGACAGAACCCTTCTTCTCTGGACTCTAAGGGGGCACTACCAGCATCTGGAGGTGCATAAGGGGATGAAGTAAGCTTCTTGCCATCGAAAGAGACCAGGATCATTTTCGAGCATGCACCACATATCAACTTGCAAGAACCTTCAGCCGCAAGGTCTAATTTCTTAGGTAACTTCAGCAACTTTGAGCAATAACAGCACGAGACAAATGGAGCACCACCGCCCACAGGTAAGCAACCACCTGAGTTACCCACTTCAGGTTGATTCCTTACCACATTATGCTTTTCTTTCCAAGTTGTCCGGTCTAAGTTAGTATACCCAGTCCTTTGTACAATATCATTGGATTGGTAAGAATTCATGGGAGGATGAAGATAACGCATATAATCGTGTACTTCTCCTATCAGTGGCATATCACTATCATCATTATAATACATCGGACCACCGACGAGTTTCGGAATCCTCCGATTGCAGAGCAGTTCAGGTTGAACTTGTCGTGGAACTGTAAACTGTCTATAGTAACAGTTAGAGCAAGAGCAAGAAGAACGGTGGTAGAAAGGCTCATGTGCAAATGGAACAATAGAGTCAGGATCGGTCTCCGCATACCTTCCAGCGAAGTAAGAATCTTGATTTCTGCTCATTAAACCACGCCCAGCCATCGACATATTTGAAAATTGAGGATGGTGGTGTGTAGGGACTCTCAGCAAGGGATCCCCGTAAGGATCCTTATAGCCTAAAATCTCATCGTGTGCATGTTTCGGATGATTCAAAAGAGGAGCACCAGCATGCTGTCTACTCATGAGGGATTGAGGATAACCTTGGCGAACATCAAATTCAGGCAGATCACGAGTATAGTAATAAGGTCTCCTCATCACATCGTCATGCCGAGTATGCTCCCTCAAGTTCCTCATAGGACCATAAGAACCCTGATGCTGAAATCCGCGAGCCGTCCTAGCATTTGAAGAAATCCCATCAGCTACCGAAGTATCTGAGATTTCACAGGATTTGGTGATTTGTTCCCTCAATTCATCCAGCTTCCTAAGAAGCTCCCTCCTATCCTGTTCCAGATGCTCCACTCTATCCGCGCCAACTATGCCTTGATGGAAGAATCGATCATCATAATAGTGGGGATCCTTATGACGGTAATGAGACGGGCCTTCATCTGGATATGGTCGGTACTTGACACCATGGTCGAACAAAGAACGATTCCTCAGACTATGCTCATCGTTATGAGGAGGAAGTCCGACTCGATCAACAGAGCCCAGTCTGGGACCCTTCGCTTTGGTCTCTCTGCTAGAGTTTTCCAATTGAAAACCGCCATCAACGCCGGAATTGCTGTCGTTTCCGACGGAATTCTTCAGATGCGTGTCACTCCGATTCTCTGTTTTACCCGTTTCAGCATCTTGTACCATCTTTCCCATCTCATTGGACCCGATTTCACCAATGAATTCACCCCTTAAACAAGCTCCATCATTTCGCTCAACCATTTTCGAAGGATCTGCTTCAGGTGCAGAGCCCTTCTCTTCTAGATTATCAACCTCCGGAGGAGTCACCACTTCCGGTAAAGAAGTAGACTCACTGTTCGCACATGGCACCTCACCATCCTCCTCCTCCTTCCGTCCGGCTTCTTCTACACCACCATCGATTTCCTTGCTTGAAACCCCACCATCCACGCCAGGTTTCTGATCAGAAATACGAGAAGACGAACACAAGCTCTGATCAACCGACCTAGACAGCTCCGTCGACAACCCCTGAAATTCCCTCTCTTCTTCCTTGAATTTCTGCTTCAAACTTGCCGCGTGCCTCTTCGCTACACTCAAGAAACACAAAACAAATTACCGACAATAGGAAATACACACACACACACACAGAGAGAGAGAGAGAGAGAGAGAGAGCTCACACTGAAGGGTAGCACCGCAGCCACCACACTGATAGACAGGGTAGTCGGCGAGCTCAGGCAGTAGATTCTCGCACTTGGGGCAGCGAACCAACCGAACCTTCGTCCCCTCCACCATCTCACCTTATTACTCCCTCCCCGAAAACGAATCCACAAACGAGACGAAACTCGAACTCAGTACGTGTTGGCCACCATTCTCGAACAACCCCAAAATCCAAGACTTTCACAACTTCGAGGAAAGGAAGCCAAATTGGTAACTCGGGAACAAGGAAGAAGAGAAGACCATGGCGTCATTAAAATCAAGGAGAGAGCGATGATGATTCGTTGATGAGAAGTAGCTTCGAAGGAATTTCTAGGGCTCGCGGAAAGGAAGAAAAGCGTTGTTGTGATGTGAAGGAGGAGACAGAGAGGCAAAGAGAAGGAAAGAGTCGGGGAGATTTCCAACGAGTTGCAGGAAAAGAGAGGGGTGGGGAAACGAGAAAGCGGCAAAAAAGTCAGTCTTCCATCATGACTCTCTCTCTCTCTCTCTCTTTCTCTGTGAGGAGCGAGCCAGGACGAGGTCGCGCGACCGCTTTTCCATTACGGTCAAGCTATCCCGGAAAATATCGGAACCGAAATTATCGCGTTTTTCTAGACGGAAATAGTCAACAAGTACCTTATATATATTATTATATAAAGAGTTTTGATAAATTAAAGTCCGAAATTGGTACTCTAAAACCAGTCGACCAGTTGTTTAAATAATATACGGGGGTTAATCAACAATAATTTATATCCCACTTTGTCTGCCTCGGTTTTCTTATAATATATATGTACATCAAAGAAAACTATGATAGAAAATGTGGAACACAAGACATCGTTGATTTACCACGATATGTTATCTAAATATGTCATTTTCGAGAATATCAATAGTCAAACATTTACTTTCGTTGTTTTTTAGTGTATATTATATATTATATATACATATAAAAGAAAAAAAGAAAATCAATTTCGAATTTTTTTTACAAGAGGAGGAGGAAGTCTAACATACATCCCACACATGTGTCTTCCATGAGTGAACGCCCACCAGCGACAACTTGTTAGTGCATCCTGCCATTAATCTACCGCTCTTGGTGCAATTAATTGAGTATGTGAATTCTAAAAACAAGCAACACTTTATTTAGATAAAGTATTGGAAAATAATGTATGGGAAAAGTCTTAGTTGTTGTTGCTCTTTGTTGTATTGAAAAATAATCAACCATACACATATATTGTAGTAATGAATATTTCCATGCAAACTTTTTTTGTTGATGGTTTTGATATTGCAATTGATTGATATGGAGAGATTTGCTTACCTCTCTCACATTAGATATCGGGTATGAAAGTATCGTCTGTTTATGAATAACACATGAAAAAGATCTAATGCTTAGTTATTGTAACTCTGGCATACTCATAGTCAAAAACAAATTTTAAATTTACCAGATAATACACAATATCCTTTTTCTAGTACTATGGGGTGGCTGAAGCCATATGCATGCCGCGGGGATCAACATAAAAGCATATTGCTTGTGCATACACTAAGGTTTTAATACATTATAATCAATATTGAATTGTAAGGATTGAAATTCTGAAAAGAAGCAAAGTGTTTTGAAATAAACTTTTGAATGCATTATATCAATAATTTCATAATGCATGTTTAGCTGAACATGGATCGTGTAACAACTACGGTTTTAGACTGGAGTGCACCTTTGAAGATGCATGTAATTCTTTCAGCTGCTCCTTGTTGCCTCTTACTGGTTACCCAGATCTCCCCACAAATACTTATTTAAATCAACCTGGACTGCTTCATTAATGGTGATCCCCATCCGGTCTCTTTCACCGCCTGCGTAAGCCACTTCATGGTTCATCATTTTAAGCAACAAGAGATACTATCAAGTGGGGTTCTTCTTCTTCTTCTTTTTTGTTACAAAGGGAGGGAACCAGGTAAGCATGCCCATGGTATCGAACTCACTACCTGCAACTTGTGAATTGAATCCCTTAGTCAGGTGAGAGTTATTGCTGCTCTGAGTGCAAATACTGCGAAAAGATGACTCGCCAAGTTCTTACCCTAGTTAGGCAATTAAATTGTTGATACCAGCTATTTTAATGCTTTTGTAGGTATTATAATAACGAAATAATAGCCCAACCCCAAAGGACTAATAGCCAACTGAAAACCAACCAAGGAAACATTTATTAAGAGCCAATTACCTAACCATGATTTAATTCAACAAGTTGGCAAGTATGCTCCAAGTTTTGTTGTTGTTCTTATTATAGACGGTTGGATCCGATGGCCCGATGACGGTAACAAAGAGATATATTCACTTCAATTCGTTTGGTAGAAAACAACTTTTAATCGTTTGATTGAAATATACAAGGAAGAACTTTTATTATTCTTCCTTTTTCTTATTCTTTTTAAATTGACAAGATGGGGTCAGGGAAACCCTCTAGAAGAGCTCTTTCTTGGTCTTGCATTGAAGGCTCTATTGAGTCTAGAAGAGCCATAGCTCCTTATGAAGAGAAACATTGACATAAGATTTCATCTGCTCACAAGATTGCAATCTTTGGGTTTCAATCAATTTATGCTACATATATATATATATATATATATATATATATATATATATATATATATATATATATATATATATATATATATATAAAAGGTGTTTTAGTTGTATAATGGTGTTTGGTGCATAATCTTCCTCGATCTTTGATATCAATGGTGAAGATTCAAATCACTCTCCATTTAATGCATGAGAAGTACATTGATACATTTGATTCAAATGCCATTATGCAGCTAAGACTCTCTCTCTATATATATATATATAAACACATACATGGTATTAGTTTGAATAAAGATGTGTTTGGTCTTATGGACATATGTACCCATCAGCTTTGCTATTCAATAATGAGTATTGTTGTCGTTAAAGCAGTAAACCTACTAAAAAACAAGTATTCCCTTTGCCAGATAGAGTAATAGCATTTTTTTGTTTTGGAGTTTAGATCACGGCACTGTTTTAGGCAGTTTTGAGATATCTCATCATATGCGGACCGGGATTGAATCAATTGGATCTAATGCAAGAAGAACGATTCGTGGTATTATCAAAGTTTGGATCTTTGGATGCCTTAAAGTAAAGGTTGACAGATCCTTCTTTATCTCTCCCAAAAGAAAAAGAAAAATCAAAGGGAGATGTTGGACGATTCCTGTTCCTATTCCTATTTGTATGATTGAAAGATGAAAGCTAAGGCAAGAGTCTAACGTGCCTAAAAGAGACCATCCCACCCTTTACAGATTGGGATGTAAAGTGTTTGGATTCTGTCCCAATAAGGCTTTACCAAATCCTACTTAATGAATCCAAAACCATGACTTATTTCATCATTTTTCTCAATGCTTTTGCGCTCTCTCCCTCCCTCTGTGTGTGTGTGTGTGTGTGTGTGTGTGAAAGTGTTCCCTCTGGTAACTATTAACTTGTTCGCACTTGGAAAGCATACTCGAACCTCGCGTCTGGACTTGCTCGGGTAGAATGGTTGTAGACATTCTACAGGGTGAAAGAAAGTGAATAAAAAAATTAAGAAATGAAAAGAAAAGAGGAAACTATTATCTGAAAAATGAAGATTTTAAAAGAAGGGGATGTAACCAAAAAAGGTAAATCTAAGCTAAGAAAAAAACAAAGAGCTTGAACAAATTGAACAATCGGTTGCTTGATCTATTGGCCTCTCTTTCTCCGACCTCCTTCTAATTCCTTTATATGGAGCCATAAAGATGGTTTGAGAGGAGGTGTTTGCAATTTTTGCCGATTTCCAATTCCTAATTCCTTTATATGTAGCCATAGAGATGGAATTTTCGATGTTAACACGACCTAATTCAACATATTTATCTATTACTATCGCTGGTTTGAATATTTCGATGAGTATTCAAAGTCTCAAACCAAATATTGTGTAAATTGGTACTTCTAAAGGTAAGGATGGTTGGATTTAAATTTGAGTATGAATATCAAATGCCAAAACCATGTTCAGTAAAATACACAATGATCTATCCATCCATATAAGTAAAATCTGACTTCAAATGTAAATCAATATTTGGCTATGGCTTTATATCAAATCAGATTCATTGTGGAAAATATCCGATCTATTGACTTCTTCAGTGGATGCTAAACAAGAACAAAGGGGATTTTGAGATTTCTGAAATTGGATCTTGGTCAATTTTTTGTGCGAAGGTAAGATGCTGAAACGCCTTAACTAAACAACGATATTTTAAGAATTTAAGATTTCAAGATTTCTTATTTTATCATTAAATTGTGCTTTTCACTAATGCTTAAAGAATTTGGCCATTGTTACCCAATGCGTCAGCTCGCTGCTCTAGCACCACTACTGCTGGTTGGGAGGGAGTTCGATTCGTAGGTGTGTGTTAGGCTTGAGCCTCCTCTTGTAACCAAAAAAAAAAGAATTTGGTTGTTGGTCTCTTTCATGACATGACGCTGAGACATGTTTGCTAATCGTGGAAAACTCACCAAATTCGTAAACTTTCGCTGGTTTCCGTTGGTGGAAGTTCATGATTTTCGTGCAAAAGTGAGAAAACGTTTCCTTGGTTCTATTCTCACGTTTTGGTGAACAATGAATGGGGTCGGATACATTTGAGTGTAAATTACGTCAGATTGACTAAAGAGAAGTCCGAGTTCGATATAGCATTTATGGATATCCGACCCGTTATGTAATCTCATTGCAGTAAAGAAAAATTCGGTTTTGGTCTCTCTGATCCGACTTTCCGAACCTGGACCCGAATCCGTTTGTGTAAGATCTGATTACGTCAAATTTGACGAACTTCATATTCAAATCGAATCAATATCTGCATCTAGTGGATTGAAGCAAGGTTTAAATATGGTTATGTTTTCCTTTTTCTTTCTTTAATTAAACATCAGTACTTAAGAATCCATTATCCGACTAATTCGGTTATCTATTCACAAGACTCAAACTCGAGACCTTTTTTAAAGAATAAAAGCCAAACCACTTGAACCAACCAATGAAGGCATTGTGAGTATTCATTTAACATTCTCTCTCACACACACACACACATATATATATATATATTTATATTTATATATTTATTTATTGTAACACAGAGGTCAAAGTCAGGTATGCATGTCCTAGAAATCACATTCATGACAGGCACCCTGCCGGGTTAGAGTGCAACAACCATAAATATTAAAATATTTTTTTGAGAAAAAAGTGCATTGACTTGCTTAGTTTATTTGACCACACGTCCATGAATTAGAAATCGTAGATGAGGGATAAACCTTCACCTGGTGCTCACTGCAGGTATCGAACTCGTAAATTCTCCTAATCCTGATTGAGTCAACCTAGCAACGAAGTCAGTGCTTAGTGAAATATTAAATATGTTCGCATCTGTGGAAAAATCCCCTTGCGGTTCGGCAGTCAAGGCGTATCTTGTGGTCGATTCTGAGATGTGTGTCATCATCATAGGGGGGACTGGCCAACCGGCTTCAATGAATCGGTTCGGATTGGGGTTTCGTCGAAACAAGGTCGACCCAAACCAGACATCTTCTTTAAAAGCGTCCTTTTTAATAAGCCCCAGCTAGCCTGACTGGGTCAAGTGTTGTCCATTCCCCTGGTGAATATATATATATATATATATATATATAGAGAGAGAGAGAGAGAGAGAGAGAAATTCATGGTTCATTTCAAAAATTATGAAGGTATTTAAAATATAAATAGCAATCTTATTACACTCATGCCCCTAATAAGTAAGGAGAATATATAAATATGCATGAGTAAGAGGTTGTATGATCCGGTTTCTCTCTCTCTCTCTCTCTCTCTCTCTCTCTCTATATATATATATATATAAAGGGAAGTGGCTTATGAACACAAATTGTGGAACTTAATTTAATGATCGACTGTGAAGCTCAGTCAATATTAACCACTCATCTTGAAAATAAAACCCCGCCACTCTCCACCTTTCTTCACCCAGGCCGATCTCCTGGCTCTCCCTCCATTAATCATGTGTCTGGCATGAGCGGTCAAAGTCTACACAAAGGTGCTCTCTCTCTACCCATTGTCTCTTCGTAAAAACTGCAAATTATCATATCAAGCTTGAGTTTATAAAAGCTACAGATTATCATGTCAAGCTTGTACATATTGATGAGAGACCTAGAAGATATAAAAATAATCCATTTAAAAAAAGAAGGGAACGAAAAAAAATACAACATTACATAAACAACAATCAAGAAATGTCCACTTGTTATGGATTATGAAACTATTTAGGTCTTGTTTGTGCTCACATTTTGATAGTATTTAGAGCTGAAAGTATTCATCGATTGCCAAACCATTATATTATACAAAGGTGGAAAAGAGATGCACAAATAGATGCAACAAATCAAAATAGTCTTTCGTGATTTGAAATTGGGTCAAGCACATCTGTATTTTTTTAAGAAGAATACGTTTTATTGGAAAATGCAATAATGTATAAGAGAGACGTTAAAGAGTGATGAAACTTATATGGAAGGATTAGATGGTAGTGAGAAATCTTTAACAACCCATTTATAAAAGAAAAGCACAGAATTCGTTATATGAGTTCGAATAAAAATGAAGTTCACAATGTCATTGATGGTAAAAATCTTAAGGAAAATGGAGGTATCAACATTTTACATTACTGATGAAATTATTTTACAAGAACAAGAAGAAATGAGTGCTAAAGGCAATGATGCGAAAATTCCATCAACCATAAGTGATAAAATACCAAAAATTGTCAAATATGTCATCGGCCACTACATGACTCTTAGTTGTTATCAAAACCCAAAGATATATTTATTCGATAATTCATAGTTAACATTCATTTTATTAGTTCTTATCACTAAGTCTTACTTTCAACCATTGTTTTTAACAAAGTATCTGGGCATCACGCTGTGAGTAAGCCTATTAGGAAATTCCACATTTTTGTGGAGATAAATCATGATAAAAGAAATTGCCAAAAAGTAAAAGGTATTCATTATCTTATGATGCGTTTTCTATTGAGTATTGGTTGGTAGTGATTATGTATTTACGATTCAAAATCTTATTAGAAAAGCAATGGGTAACACTGAACGGCAATAATATTGCCACCAAATGCATATTTAACATTTTAAGTGTGAAGTTAACAATTATTATTCTATTGTTGTGATGTTTAAAGAGCATGACAATTATATATATGTTCAACTTTTTTTATTGTACTTGCAAGTAGATTTCGGGCATTGCATAAGCATTATATTATATTTAACTATGATATAAGAGTATCAAAGGCCACGGACATTTTACTTAAGGCATTTGATTGTAGGTTTAAAACATCTTATACATGACTAATTTCTCAATTATATCTAACTATGACAACCTTGAGATACTTGCATGCATATTATGAATACAACCAAATTTCCGTAGGCGTCGTGCCATATTTTGCTATGATAGAGTAGTAGTGTTAGAGGCTATGACCATTTTGCTTAGGTTATGTACTGAAAATTTGTAAAGGATGTACTTATGAGTATGACTATGTGAGTAATTCTTATGTCATAGTACTTAATAGGATTTGTGAATCTCATTTAAGTTCCAAATTAGTAGATTTTGTATTATTTGCCGAAAATTTGATGTTACAGTTCTCAATCAAGGGTCCTGTTGATGATGTTATTTAACAAATCTAATGTTATTTATCGCATTCTTAGAATATTTAGATGAACAATATGATGTTATATTATATGTAAATTTGATGTAATACATGTATAGATAATCAAATAGGACTTGAATGTATATGTTGAATATATTGTTTATCAAACAAATCTCGAATGTGTAGAAATTTTGATAATCGAATTATCCAGGTCATGCTGTGCATGTAACATTTTTTCAAGGTCATATCTGGTTATAAAAATGTGATGATGTTATGTTTTTGATTGCTTTGATTATAAATAGGTTAATAATAATCACATTGGTGGCTCTTGAATTCACGTTTGTGATTCAAAACATATCAATAGTTACATTAGTGGCCGCTGGTGATTATAAATAGGTCGATAGCCACATTGGTGACTATTCATGTTATGCTTCATATTGGCAGCTCTTGCCTCTTGGTGATTATGAGATAGTATGATTGAATTGTCATATTCAAATTTATAGCATCAAATTATCTTTATTGGCTCAAAAATGTTTAATGCGTCCCAAATATAGCATGATTGAGATAGTGTGCCCAAAATATATCAAATATTACAAATATGATTATGGATGTTCATATCCATGAACTTTTCTCATTGACATGGTATCATACTCTCATCCCTTTCAATACAACAAGGAACATATACCACTAATCCTTTCCAATACAAATTGACGCAAATATAATAAAAAGTTTACCAAAGTCTCATGCAATGTAAAATACAACAAGATAATAAAACGACAATTCAATTCTGATACTTCAAATTTGAAAAAAGGTGTGATCGGAGAATTGAACCCTAGTTCTCTATTAGGATACAGTCGAACCTCAGTTCCTTGCTCGTTAAATTAACAAAGGTGCAATTTTGAAGTGGTTGGAAGAAGACAATGAAGTTGGGCCTCAATATTCAATCTTGTAGTGAAATCAAACTCAGTTTCTAGAGAGGTCCTTTTTCATGATTATCCAACATTTGGCTTGCTATGTGACACTTTTTTCATTACTAAGAAACTTGATGCTGGTGAGATTTTGTATTAACATCTAAAATCAACACTTGGTTGTGTTTCTTGGAACAAGAACCTCATTGTTAACGCCAAAAATTTTAATGAGAGCCTAGATCCACTCCCCCAATTTATATGACCACAAAGAACCTCAGGAGCTAAGGACCCATTAATATATATCAAAAACCGTTGTTTAATATTAGGTATAAAATTTAATAAGCAGTATTCCAAGAGTTAGAAAAGGTAAACAGTAGAGCAAGAAGAACAATCTAGAATCCAACTCGTTCTCAACTAGAAAAAGAGGCAGCTCACCTTGAGGGTATTATACATCAACTAATGGCAAACTTATTCTTCATCTTGTTTCCTCTGCTTTTCTAATTATAATCCTTAGTTGTAGCCCTTCTATTTTTAATTGATAAAAATTTTTGTTTCAGTATTTGTCGGTTTAAAGTTGGTCTTTCTACAATAAGTTGTACAATCAAGCCTACCACCACCAACCAAATTCACCCAAAAGCTGATTTCTGAAAATTTTCCAATAGATCAAGAATCACTCAAATCTAAGTTGAAATCACCAAGATACGAGAAAACAATCCAATCTCATCTCCTTCCAAGTTGGAAGGTATAGATGAGTGATTCTAGTTGGAATTGATCAATTTTTTTTGAAAGGTATCCATTATTCTCCTTCCAAAAAGAATCAAGAACTATATAAGTTGGAGCTGAAATGAGTAGTTATAGCAAAAAAAAAGCATAAAATCCAACACTTATCAAACTATTTGATTAATGATTCACAAATAGCTTCATATGTCTGTTTTCTCAATCATCACATCAATTGAAGTGGTATCAAGAGAGATATAACCAAAGTACCAAGACCCTATTAAGTTGTTTGTGCCCAACCTATGATGGAAAGTAACTTAAAACTAGGAGGATTCATATTTTTGACTCGATTTTGACCTGAAATTAGTCAAGGGATCTAGAAATAAGCCAATGCCTCTATCATCACCATTCTCTTTACAATACTTGGCTGAGAATTCTTAGGAACATACTGCTTACTCAATCTCTAATGAACTTAATGTTCCCTCTTAAGGGTGAAGGTTAGTGCTCTCTACCATACCCGCAACCAAACAACTCATAGCAATGGATTGCCATGACTTTAAGATGTCTATTTTGAGCAACATGTGACACCCACTTGATGTCCACTCATGCCATCGAAAAACAATTGGTGATCTTGAGTAGGACCAGATCCAGTTTTCTTACATATATATATATATATATATATATATATATATATATATATATATATATATATATATATATATATATATATATATTTTGGACCAATCATATTGCTTTGAGCTTATCCGGGGCCTAAATCTCAACTCTGATCCTGATTTCTAGGGTGGACCCAAAATCACCGTTCCTACTCAAGCAACTAATCATGCTTTATAGCATTGAATATATCCAACTCTTGACCTTACAAATTCACCTAAAATTGATAGGGTGTACAACTTCAGTACAAAACCACAAAAAATAGGTGATGGTCTGAATCTCGACCATAAATTTAAAACATTTCTAACGGAAGGTAAAACCATTTTGAATTCAAAAAATAGTCGATGGTACGGTTTGAAAGGTTCTTGGTTTCATTTGTGGGCTCTATATTTCTTACTTTATTTTTTCCATTCATGTAAAGCGGATGCCTGACTTCCGGGAAATGTTGATCGGCCAATGTTGAAGATGATGATCAATTGATAATTGGCTGTGAAGTAAGACTTCGTTCATGCTAACCTCACAACTTGGCCTAGATGCACAGGGCGTCGAAGTTCCATCCACCAATGGATAATAAAATCTTCTTGTGAACGAATTAGCTAAAATCTGAAAGCCAACATTAACTTATTGACATGATCATTCAATCTTAATCTCTTTACTTACATTTATCTAAATAAAAATAAGTACCGTAAAATTTATTAGAAGTATCAAAGTAAGTAGGCCCAAAAGAATCGCATCTTGTGACCGAAGAAAAGCGAGTTTTGTTTCACAACGTTCCTCAAAAGAAGTGCGCTCCTGCCCGTAGATAAGACTCTACCGGGGACGTTTCACGTAAATTTACTTAAAGCGTTAAATAGAAAAGGCAAAAGTGATCCCCGACTTTGTGTATATATCGGCGTTTTCCTTTCCTTTCCTTTCCTTTCTTTTATGTTCCCGGTAAAGTGAAAGCTTGGCTTGGCACTGTCAGCTTGAGACGGAAAGCCATAAAAGAAGCGACACTCCCGTTATTCGGATTGAGTCAGCTCAACCTACCCGCCCCATTTGTCAGGGCCTCGTGTTGTATTGGCACTCCCGTTATTCTTTAAACGATATTGCCCTCCCTTCTTCTCACCTTTCACAGAAACGCCTTCTTCCCACGTTTTACTCCAAGTTACCCGTTTTAAAGGCCACTTCTTGGACCAAAATGTTTCAGGGTGAATCTTAAAGATATGAAGAAAAGTGTTTCAGTAAAAAAAAAATTACTTAAAAGAGGACCAAGGAAACAATTTTCAAATTTTTCATAATATCATTGGAAGAATTTTGCAGTGACACTCTCCCTCGGTGTCACTATATCAATAAAAATGGCTTGATGGTGCGGTAACTATTGGTTTAAAACCCAGTTATCTCACGAAACAGGATGCAACAATATTGAAGAAACAATTTCCTCACTTCTAGACATATTTGGGTGATATGGGGTTTACCGGATATTATTGTCATCATCATTCGGCGAGAAGAATATGCCCTCGGAGAGTGCATCATTTTGAGTATTCCAACTATTTGTCCAATTGGTAGAAATTGTGATCCAGTTCTCGCGATCCCCACCAACGATGACCCTATAACTTCAATCCACTTGATTCTTAACAAATTAATATCCGTAATTCCCATCTCGTATATAAAAGGTCATTGATTAATAATAAGATAAATCCTCAATGTGTTCTACCGTGACAGGTTAAAGCTTTCAAGATCTTTATTTACAATGCAGAACCATATCTTAAGATGACCGAAGAATTTTGACGAGAAGTGTTTGGTTTAGTGAAGATAACGATATTTTGACGCCTTAAGCTGAGTAAAACTAAGTGGTAATCTTGCAAAATTTCTCTGAGATACGGGCTAATGTCATTCTCCAACCCAGCCAGGTACGGCGGGGCTGGTCAGTGGACAGAAGCACGTTCTTTCTCCCTTTTGTCTTTTTCTCTTCCTCTCTGCATGGCAGATTGTAGGGGTAACATTGGAAAGAAAAAAAGGGAAGAGGGATCGTATCGTACGGCTTGGGTAAATACAGAAGGATCGTACGGATATGACGTATCTCTAGATTACGATGCTCAAATACATATTGGGGTACCACAGACAAGGCTCAGACTTTTAATTATTACGAACCGTCCGATCATTCAGATGGACAGTTTATGCATTGGGCTCATCCAGTGTCACGATGATTTCGCTGCGCCAGAGAATGCCAGTGTTCCAATCATTTTATACCGTTCGATCAGTCCGATGGACGTCTCTGAATTATCTTCATCCAGTGGTGGTACGGATGATTCTAGCGGATACAGACTACGGACAGACAAATGCTTGGCGGAAGGGAAGAGCGTCTTTTTCTCTCTTTTTGTTTTGTTTGGTGTCGTAGGCTTTGGCGTTGTTATGGCAAGCATGTGAGTACTGAGAAGAATCTCTTTTCCGGTGCCTACGGTCAGTCTTTGACGGGAATAAGTGACTGAGTGTAAGGCATATTTCAGTCAGCTTTATTTTTAATTATATATATATATATATATATATATATATATATATATAGAGAGAGAGAGAGAGAGAGAGAGAGTTAGAGTAGTATTGATAAATATTCATGCTCAAATCGATTCAAGCATCTCTATAATTTGATAAACATGATTGAACGACCTAGAATTAAATTAAAAGTATCATTTTAATTTTATATTTTATATTTAATGTGTCATCTGTATTAAATATTCTTTATTTTATTATCTCAATTATTCATTTCAAAGATCCAATGGCTAAAATGATAAAATAGATTTGAGCATGAAGAAGGTTTGAGCATTTATCACTTCTTTTATATATATATATATATATATATAGTATCTATACTCAATAAAGATGAAGTACCTTGGTGTATGTTATTTGCAGATGACATTATGTTTGGAGGAGTCTAAAAAAAAGCTAATAGAAAATTAGAACCATGTAGAGAAACATTAGAAAGTAAACATGTACAAAAAATGTTTGTGACAGAAATGAAGATGTTGAGATGGATGAATGATTATACAAGAAAAGACCATATACATAATGAGGTTATTAGAAACAAATTAGGAGTGATACCAATAGAGGAAAAAATAAGAGAATATCATTTAAAATGGTTTGAACATATAGAAAGAAGATCAAAAGAACCTGTAAGAAGGTATGAAAAACTAGATTTTGAAAGTATTAAAAGAGGTAGAGGACGATCACAAAAGTGTTGGAAAGAAAAATAAAGAACGATCTGGCTTATTGTGAGTTAACTACTAACATAGCATATGATAGGGCTATGTAGAAACAAAGAATACATGGTAGCCAACCCATCTAGTACGAGAAAAGGATTAGTTGTTGTTGTTGTACCTTCCTTGATTCAACCCTCCATATCTTCCTTTACTTCTTTTGCGTCTTCTTTCTTTATTAGGGTCTTGGTTTCTTTCTTCTTTGTTTATTGATAGGTTGTAGCCTCTTTCACTTCTGCCATGGACTCAAAACCATATTCAGACTTCTTTAAAAGGATTCACATTCTTTCTCTTTCAAAGAAAGCTTAGCTATAAAGCTTGTTTCATTCATTCTTCTTTTGGCTTCTTGAGTCATGCTTCGTGAGATTGCAAGGATCCGGTGATCTATTCAATAGTCATTGTGGTATTGAAGTCTTTGAGCTCTTTAAAAAAATAATAGCAACAAATACTTAATTATATATTTACAAGATTTTTCCAACAACCCCATCATCTTTATATCTTTTCCATATTTCTCAATTTGATTAACAACGACAAAGACTCTAGAAATATAATCGAAATTGGATTCTGACTACTTCATGCGTAAAGATTCAACTTCACCTCTTAATGTTTGCAGACAAACTTTCTCATTTTAACTGTTTCTTTGATTGAATTTCTAAGAATTTCTCATGTAGAAAAGCTAGCCAATTTTTTAAACATCTTATCATCTAGACTTTAATGGATAAGTGCAAGAGCCTTTTGATACCTCTTTTCATTTAACCAATATAATCAACCAACAAAATCACGAGGAAGAGAGGATGAAGGAGACTCAATAATATTTTTCATTGAACTCCCATGTAACCATTATTTTTTCATTTCATTCATTAACCACAAACAGGTGCTCTAGAAAAGTTTCGTAACTTGCTTAATAAACTTTCTAAATAATGAAAGAGGGAAGCTTCTTAGAGACAAACTTCCATGACAAACCTTTCCACATAATAAAAACCTAAATCCTATGTAAGAATCATAACATTGCATGACTCGTTGGAAATTTTGATTCTCTATTAACCAATAATATGAGACCTTGTATTTAACATGGTTAAAGCTGAACTGTTTGAAGTCTAAGCATAACATGGTACTCTTTGTACCACTGCGTTAGTACAAGATGAGATGTTTCAAAATGCATAAATTATTTTGTTGGAGATTTATTTGATATAGAACGCTCATATCAATAAAACGATTTGAACCATTGACTGGAAAAACAGGTGCCTCACCACTTCCTTTTTAAACGAAGTTCCTTTTTACATACCAAATCTCATAAAACAAGCAACTATTGAGCTGAAATATACTCAAGAAATCAAGTTCATTTATTCAACACGTTACATCTGATTAGTTTCCCGTTTATAAAGAACGAAGGAAGCTATTAGTAACTAGAAAAAAATACAACAGAGAGAAGCTTGTTCATATTACATTTGTGTGCGTATTAGAAACTCAACAAGCTATGGACATCCTGACTTGTGCCCAAGAGAAGCTTGTTCGCATTCCATTCAGTAGCCATATTAAACTGAAACACGAACTATCCTAAGCCAAGAATCCGTGGCTTGTTGATCAGTTCCTGTTTGCTGATTGGAATAAGAAATCGTTAAAAAAACAAACTTTTAAAGAAAAAATAGGGAAAGTTCTGGAACTCGTGATTTGGAATCACTAATTTCGGTTCTATGCAAGGTGGAATTTGAACCAAACCGGGTGATTCCCGATTCTTGGTCCACTTTCACCGGTTTCACTTTATGGCCCATTTTGGTTGACCTGGAGGGCTGGTTCACCGGCCATGTCTAGGTGGAGATATCTTATCAAAGATCATCCACGACTAATTTTCATATCTTGTATAGTGCATGCAAATTTTGGGTGTTTACATATAGTTTGTGCATTATATTTTTGCTGAAAAAAGTTTAAAAAGTAACTTGATGTTTAAACATTTTTTAATTTGATCCTTGTCGTTTAAAAGCATCTTTACAATACCCTGTGGTTTCTGTCATATATCAAATTAGTCCAAATGAGCTAATGGTGTCACTTAAAGATAGTGTGGAAGACGAATTCATGTGTCTAGGGTGATGCGGTTGTTGTCTCATTATTAAATATAACTTTAGTATTTAATATTGAAATAAAAATTTAATATATATGTAGCATATTTAAATACAAAATTAAATAAAACAATTAAGGAATATTAAATTGAAAACTTACGAATTTAAAGAATTAATTTTTCATTAAATAAAATAAGTAAAAATGTAAAGAACCTATAATTAAGTATTAAATAAAAGTTTTAATACAACTTTATTATCATTAAATTCAACATACAATAAATATTAATATTAA
Organism: Brasenia schreberi; assembly: GCA_036023115.1. Lineage (NCBI taxonomy): Eukaryota > Viridiplantae > Streptophyta > Magnoliopsida > Nymphaeales > Cabombaceae > Brasenia > Brasenia schreberi. The sequence continues at coordinate 3,081,811 of JAYKKT010000039.1, forward strand.
AGAATATTTAATATTCATTAACATTTAAATTTAGTATTAAGTAATGTTAAATATAAACTTAAATGGCACATGATGTTAATGTGATAAATGATGTGGTATCTTAATCAAGTAATATAAGTTAATATTGTAATTTGATAAACGGTGAAAACCACAATGTAGCTCAAAAACGTTTTCAAACAATAGAGGTTAAAATGGAAAATTGCCAAACCACAAAGTACTTTTATAAACTTTTCCTTTTTCTTCTAGTAATACAATTGCTAGGGTTCCATTGCCACTTACTCTTTGTACTTGTAATGATAATCAAACACATCATATGTACACTGTAGCTGTTGGACTCGTTGATTTGTGTCATACATTTTCTATGAAGCTAATTCCCATGCTTATTAGTTATACAATTGTGTTTTTGCACAAGGATAAAATAGCTTTTGACTCAATATCCTCACAAGCCATTTTGCCAGGGTAAAATAGTAACATACTTGAAGGCAACTGGGCTGTTGGGTCAGGTCCAGGTCAAAGTAGGTTGAGGGTCATTCAGACCCATTTTTTCTTCCGATTTAAAATGCACTGGTCTGATCGATTTCAGATAGGGCCTGGGTTAACCCGATTGTGACCCATGAAATATATATATGTGTGTGTGTGTGTACGTGCGTGCCCTCTTATGATTATCTCAAGAAAAGGGTTTTTAAGTGGATAAATCTTAGTTAGAATTAAGTAAAAATATCTAAATGATGAAATTTACTATCAATCTCTTTATTGTCGTTATCCACAGATAATAATATTTATCCATTTGAACAATTTATCTTTATGCAAACGACAATATTAAACTTTTTTGTTTCTTTGTACCCAAGCAACATATTCAAATGACATTTTATCTTTACATATTTCTTTGTATCCCTCAATCAATAGGGTTCCTTGCTGGCAAGACACCATGCAGACCATTGATCAAGTCGTCTGACGAATTGAAGAGAGGGCATGATTGGATTAAGTGGCTATAAATTACTTCAAGCAGTTGTTGAATAAACAACATTCCTTCATCATCCCATCACCTTGAGTAATATACTTCTGCTGCACGTAAAAAGTATTCTCCATTCTTGTTTGTAGATATTTCCTTTACTATGTATTTCTTTTTTAGGTTGTGAGCTTTTAGGAAATATTCTTTGGTACCTATAAGCAGAATTCTGATGTACATAAAGCTATTTGGTAATGTATATAGAGTTTTCCTCCTCTATTTAGATCTAACCTTGGATTTTTTTTAAACCAAAGTTTATATGCTGAATGAGTTTCAAGATTGAATGCCTTGCATGCTATTGATAATGAGTTATATGATGAGTACGAGCTGTTCTTGAGAACGATATGAGTACACTCAAATTCGATGTGGAAATCTGCTCGTATGATTTAGGTCTATAAAGATGAGGTAAACGGTATGCGAGAATGCCAGAGGACATTGATTTCGATCTTTAGAGGGGTATTTATAGACCTTTGGAGATTGTGTGTCTCTAAGAATCCTAGCCAAGTATGCCAATAAATTTCTCCAAAAGCCCCGAGGAATGAGGTATGTCCTAAGGGGGTGGCCTCACTTAGGATATGAAAAGTAAAAGATTATGGGAAAAGACACAAAGAAGAAGAAAAAACTTATCTATTGAGAAGGGTCTATTACGAAAAATTGCAAAGAAAAGATAAATAAAGCTGATATATTAAGAAGGATCTACTACAAGAAACTACAAAGAAAGACAAGTCTAAGCTACAAAGAAACAACTCTAATAACTTGTATTTGTATTTCATATATTCTCCACCCCTCCTTTGGCCTTTTTCGATAGAGTGACTAAGATAGTTCAAAAGGAATCCTTTCAAATTCCATCAATTTTCTTTTTAGTGGCATTTCCTACTTTAATTGCCCTATGGTCGACTTCTTGTTGTTTTGATGGTCACGTTAAGGACATTATCTCACACCAATTCTTCCATTTTCATAGGTTCTTTAAGTTTTCTTAGGTAACAATTTGATTTTCAGCATTAATAGTTTGCCCCCTAAGACTGGTGTCTAGAATTCATCGAGGAGATGAGTCGTATTGCATTGATTATAAACCAAAAATCTTTGCACGATCTCCAAGTATTATCTCTTGAGAAAACTATTTTACCATAGGGGTTTGCTTAAACTCTATGAAAGGAGTTTGAATCCTCATTTCTCCTGAAGTTACCACTTTCGTGGATTTCATATCTTCTTTTGATTGTCATTGAATATTCTCACTCTAGCATAATATTGCTTCCCATAACTATCACTCAAGACAACTTGAAAGATCTTTATATCCCCTTATTTCTATCTTTAATCCGAGAAGAATTTATAGCTTTCAATGTTCCAATTTTATCAATACCTAGCCATCTAAGAATGATGTTTTTGTAGACAGGCTTAATCGACTTGTGTGTGGTACTCATGTCCTCATTATGCTCTACTTTAGCCATGTATTTTAATGGCAAGTTGTTGTACTCGTTTTTGGTATTTTGGGTTTCATGAAACAATTGTTTCTAGTTCCATTGGTCATGGTGTTCCTTATGATGTTGAATGTATAAGCAATCATTGGCCTTGCCATTGATGGAATTGACCCTTCATCGCTTGTCGGTAAGAAATTTAGCAATCTTAAATTCTTCTTGCAACTATTTTAGGATGACTTCATTTGAGGTATATGAGAATATCACATGTTTTTATTGAAGAACACTATATCCTTCTATTGTGTTTTCATCAATCATATATAGACAAATCTGCCACTGGGCTACTTCTTTCTAGCAATATGTAGACCAATCGGTTAGCAAGATATTCTTGATGAAGAAATTATTGTGTGGGATATTTCCTTCATCAAGCTTCAACCCCATTAATTGTTGAATACTACAACCCTCATTACCTTACTCGGTAGCTTGGTCTCTAGTAGTGCCTTCTTGCCATTATAGATTTATTGAGTAGGCAAGATGTCTCCTTGCCTTTGAAGATATTTTCAGTTGTCACAATATGAAACTTTTGTTTCGACTTCTTATTCACTACTCTTACTATAGTGAGACACCTAACTTTATATAAAAGAATTGGTGGATCAATTGTTGTAGTCTTTAGAGTTTTACTAATAGAAGCTTCTAACTACAGTAGAAACACAAACACCAATAATAATCCAAAGGATTTACGATGCCATTGGTACCTTTCAACCAAAATGTCACACTTTGCACCAGTAAGGGGTGATGCTCAAACATGCTCTAACAAGAGAGGGATAAAAGTGGTGGCAACTGTCATAAGCTTTTGAAGAAATATGGTGAGAATGGAGGTCGATCGAGACTCGAACCAACCACACTGTAAACACTTTAGGAGCTAAGGGAAGTGGGAGTATAATTAAAACCAATTTTCTCACATCATTAGGGATTCTCCTCATTGGGTAAACAAATCTTGATATCCTCTACATTCCTTAGTTTACAATTGCTTCTCTAGCTTCCATGTGATGGGTGTTTTTTAGGACTCCTTGAGTTTGTCAATATGGAGTATGAAACATATAGTTTCTAATGCATCAAATAGGAAACACATGGTAATGAGCACCTTGCCTATGCATATGTCCTCATCATTATTCAACCAGAGGAGGATAGCACATCATGCTTTGTCATTATCTCAATCATCAAAATATCCTGTCTTAGAAATAAGAGATTTGCTTGCATACTAGACACATTAATTAAGAGTTGGGAATCACCTTTACCTAAGATGAGTACGAGACCATCTTTACTTTGCATATCTCAATCTAAAGGAAATTTTATCGGCTTTAATCATCTCAACTTTATCTCCTATCTAAAACATAAGCTTTTGGTGTAGGATTGAGGGCATGAAATAATTTACATGGATTCAATCTTTGTTGAGGAATAACGAATAATTTAGCTTTACATCTACGACAAAAAAGGGTTGTTGGATGTCTTTGAGTTGACTTTCAACTAGATGGATATGACTTCTAATGTAATGGAGGATTAACTTCGGAAGTCTAACATTTTAAGATTGGTCATAATCAAACTGATGACTTTCCTCTCGATCTTAGCAGGAGTCCAAAGGCATAAATTCAAAACAACCCCTCCATCTACAGATACCATCTTCATGAGCAATCCATTTACCCAAGCCTTAATACATAATGACCTCAAATGATGAGTATAGGTGGGTTTCTAAAAGACTATTAGTGAATATGTTTCCCTAACGAGCATAACCTAGTTTAAGTCATCCACCACAACATCTTCTAATCTGAATCATGTGGACTACGTTGAAGCATAGCTTGGTGGTAGTATGCTAATCATATCCTCTTGCATGTAAAAGTCCTTATAATCATAGTCAGCATCCTTGTTGGATTAATTATAGGATTCATATCTAGGTTAGATGTTCTATGATTCTCGTTATGAAGTATCCTTTCTCATGTCTTACCTCAATTCTTTTCACTTTAGGAGGCCATTGTAAGATATGCTCATGCTTTCTCCCTCAAGAAAATATGAAATATTGGAGGGGTACTGCTAAGGTGGGCAATTACCTCCATCTTTTCTCTCAACTGTCCCATCAATTTCATAGAGGGTAGCGGTTTTGTTGCCATGTCGACTTGTCTTTCATCATAGGACTTGAGATGGTTGTATCACGATTATCAAGAACTAGTTCTAAGTGTTTTTGTGATGCGGTACAAGCCCCTTATATAATAGCAAAACTGATCATACTTGTTCCTAAGTATTCTCTAGCTTTAGTAATGTTTTGTATCAGCTCCTTTGGAGAGTGTTATTGTTCCAAGGTTGTTGCCTAAAAAGGGCTCTGCTTTATGAAATAGGACAATTTTGTGGTAGAGGCAATGACTCTGTGGAAGATATCTGATCTCCTGAAGAGCTACTCAAGTTTCTTAACAAATTGCTATTATGCCATCTTCCTTTATAAGTGCCCATTTTGAGTTCTAAAGAGGTGAGGAGGTTGAGGTGGATTTCTCCACCTTGGCATTAGATTTTCAATCTATTAACCAAACAACATGAGGCCTCAACATATGACCATGCTTGGAGGAACTTCAATCATTGATATCTTTAGTGTGGTTACTATATCACAAATATGCATTTTGGCTATTTGCTTATTGCTTCGCTGATAATGCTTAGGCTGGACATATAGCCTATCAAGCATAGCAATCATTCTCCTAGCAGGTTCACAAATGTATGGTGTTCTTAATGAGTTAGGACTAAGTTTGTATATAACTGTAAACACACAAAATTTGTCAAAAAGATTTTTCAGAATTTCCTCCTTTACAAAAAAATTATGGTCATGGGTCTTTTAAGGTTTTTTGACAAAGATACATTAATCGATCCCATTTACACACCAAAATTTTGTAGGAACCTCAAAATAAGAGTACGTTGAGCCACATAAAAAAATCAAATTTTGACAAAATCCAAAAAAATGACCATTTTGCTCCCAAGGTTATATTAGCAAAATTTTGCTATTTTAGGTGTGTTTTCTTCAAATAAAGGGTTGGAAAAGATAAAATGAGGCATTTGGAACCAAAATAAGTTTTCCTTGCAAAATATTTACAAAATGACCTTTTTATTCCTATAAAATATTTGAATTTAAAAGGACAAAAAAATAGAAAACAGGCCCAAAATATGGTAAAGGAGCAGGACCTCAAAAGACTTAAATTTGGCGATGATTCGAGTCTACGGAAAAGTATAAACTGAAAAGTCCAAAATACCATTGATCAAGGACGATCCTACACCAAGCAACCCTACACCCATCAAAAGGTTAAAATAGTCTGAAAAGGTAAAAGATCAACTCACAAACTAGATAAGAATAAAAGCACCACCATCGACCACCAAGTGCATTGTTGTCGACCACCACACATACCATCGCCAACAACCATGGGCGTCAAATGTGCTGCCATGTCACTACCGAACCGCCATATGACTCCCACGTCACCACCAACTCCACATGCCCAGTGTGTTCACCCCATACACTTGCACATGTGCCACACACATAGTGGCATAGCGTGCATGCAAGTCTGACTCCCTCAGGTGCTAACGTGTCTAACACGTGTCTAACACATGTCCAATTGGCTCCACCATGTGTCACATACATCCAACTACTCTTCCCACATATGGATACCTCTAGATGTCATGGATTTAGGTCTAGATCGGGTCCACTAGCCTTGAAGGTCTGATTCAACAAAATGCTAATAAAAGGAGGATATGGGTGACCAAGAAGGGGGATTCCAGCCCAAGAGTGTTAAGCCCAACCAAAGAGAATATGAGGAAGCTCACTCCCAGCCCACGGAGTTCATCCAAGGAAGAGAGAGAGAAAGGGAGAGACCTAGAGAGAGAAAGCCTCAAGTAATCATCTTCTATCCCCTTTTTCTTTTTTGTTCTTGTTGTAAGCTTGGAGTTATTATCTCCAATCTTTTGTAAGCTCAATAATAGCAACCATTTCGTGGAATATCATTGTAAAGGAGAGTCATCCTAGTCCAAAAGTGCAAAAAGAGGGCCATAGATAAGAGAAATCCATAATTTTCATAAGATTTCATTTCTTCTACCCCAATATATGTTATTTGAGATACATTGTCATATGTTCTATGCTTACGTATTATATCATCCATTCTCTTCTTTCTTTGGTGTATTGATTGTTTCCAATTCAATTTAAAAAGCTATAAAAGAGACATAGATGTCACGTTTACATATGATGACATGAGTATGAAATCACTCTTATAGTGGATTTATCACCCATAAATTTGTGTTATAGGAGGTTATAGGGCTATAATCGTATATATTTTTCAAGAGAGCAATCCTCCTCGAGAGAGATGTCTCGGGGATCTATATGTAGATGAGTTCCTCCTTGAATGATCATAAGTCAATACAATTCTTTAAAATATAAGTAAATCATTAAAATTCTAACTAGATGCATCATTATTTTCTATAAGGAAATTTCTACAGATTTCAAAATACTACACAAACCTTATATGATCTTCTAATTTCCCACCCACCATCTTTAAGTTAAATATTTCTAAATTTTGTCTATCAGTGGTACACATACCGGCCAATATCCAGTAAAATTGTTGTAAATTTTGGACATGGGTGAGATTAATAAAAAAAATCATTAAGGACCAGACCTAACCTGAAATTTAACCTGTCTATGACAAAAATCCTGTAATAGATGTTCAATAAAACCATCATAACTTGGTCCATAGATATTCCAATACCTCAAGAATAGTTTTATCGAAAAGCTAACATCTATAGCTTTCTAAGTTGATAATTTTTATAGAAATAGAAACATGCGTACAGAGATACGAGTGTTTTACTAAGACTTTATATCTCAATCACAGATACTATTCAAATTTCTAGAATAACATTTGATTAGAAGCTTTTCTTAAGTTTTTTTATCATCTAAAGACCCAAAATACAAATAAAATTTTTTAATAAAACTTCATACTTATTTCTCACTTTGGTAAAATTTTTGGAATTTTTGGATCCCCTTAATGTGACTAAGAAAAATATAAACTCTCACACTGTAAAACATAACCAATTCTTTTTCGACATAACTAAATCTGGTTTGGCCAAGCGAAATCGATGCCCTTTTGAAAAGACAATTTTCAATTGAATTTGTTTTGAGAAAACTTTGGGTTCTAAAATCACTTTTCCTGAGTGTTAGCTGTCCCTTGAGCACCGATTCAAGAAGCCTTGTATCGATAAGAATCTACTTTCCCACAATTGCCGAATAGTTAGATATTTGGTTTGGACTTAGGATGTATAGGTTGCTCTTTACAAGTTTGAGTAAATTTTTTATTACGCTCGCACATGACTTTTGCAAGAAAAGTTTTAAATCTATACCAGACCAAAAAAAATTGTTTTCAAAAATAAAATGACACTCCTTGTAGGACCTATGTCGTAGAGGAGTCATTTTGATCCGGTTGAGGTATTTCAAAACAAGTTGATTTTTGAGTCTTTTTCTTAACTCTTTTCAAAACTTCAAACACATACCATGTAAAGTTTAGAAGGTTTGATTGGGTATGTGTCGAGTAAGGCCTCATCAAGCTCCATAAGTCAGTTTTCAAAAACTATGAAAAAGTCTTATAAATCGGTTTCCCAAACTCGAGAAGATAGAATCACCTCTTTAAAGAGTTGAACCTTCCTCGTCTAATCAACACTTTGATTTTGAAAATTTTTAAAAGCCCATATTCGAAGGTTGTGCGGTAATATTGATTTTGAGAAATTTAAAAACCGATTTAAAAGCCCTCCTATCTCTTCATGAAATCAGTACTTTAGAAAATCTTATCAAAAAGTCATCGCTTTTCAAAGCAAACCTAAAAAAGAGAGTGTACAAGAACCTTTGGAAAGCTAAGAACTTCTCTTCAAGGCCAAAGCCAGTGGTTTATGGGTCGTCTACCCCAGAGGGAGGGGTAAAATCTTAGAAAGTAGAGGTGTTAGAGCTTAACCTTCCTCATCTAATCTCACTAAACCTTCTAAGCCCAAGTCCAAACCATCCATCCCAAAAGTACAAAAAATGAAAAAAAACATGAAAACACAAAGAGAGATTATACGCATCTAGGACAACCACTTACAAAAGTCCTAAACATTCTCCTACCCTAAGGAATAGTGAACTTACTGCCGATTCCCGAAGGGGCTACCCCTAAGGGACATTTTCTTAATGAATTTTGCAAGTATCATAAGATAAATGGCTATGATATGAATAATTACTTCTCTAGAAAAACAAATAGAAGACTTGATTGAACAAGGCAAACTCTACGTCTCCAATGAGTCGAAGCCTTTCCAAGCCATTTTCAAATAACCCTTTACAAAACATGCAAGCACAGATGAAAGCTCCAAAGAGGTATATCTCTCTCCCAAGAACTCTCATGAAGCGGTCACCTATGCTTGTTGTGATCATGCATAGCATATGATTCACTATATTTGTCACACACCATATGGTTCTCCCGTACTATTAAAAAAAGCCAAGCAAGTAGCGATCAGGAGAGCGCTTAATGTCCTGCCCCCGGTTAGAGCCTTGATAGTTATTCGTGGTATGCCAAAATCTTCGTACCAACATAAAGCCCAAGTAGGAACGAGCCATAGAGAAAGTGTTGAGGAGGTTACTAGGTTCAGAAGGATCTACCAACCCTCACACTTAGGGAACAAATCAAGTAAGAAGGTAATCGTTTTACCCGACTCCTGAAAAGCATGCACCATTCCTCATTCATCCCATGACATGGACAAGGGTAAAGATATTGTGTTACCTCAATACGATCTAGAAAAACATTTAACAAGGCTTTCAATCAACATGTTTATTTTAGAGTTGATCAAAATCTCACCTAAACATAGACATGTATTACAGGGAATTCTAAAGAAAACCAAGGTTAGCACATCTATCACAATTGAGTCATTGTCCTTTTTGGTCTCACCCATTCTCACCCAAACTCCAATCATCTTTTCCGAAGACAAGTTGAGTAGGCCGATAACCACACATAATCATGCTTTGCACATAGGGGTGTTTTTGAATTACCATCCTCTTGGAAATTGTTTGGTTGATGATGGAGGAGGCACAAACATCCTCCCTTTGCATATAGACCTCCAAGTTGGAGTTCCATTAGAGAGGCTCGAACCAAATGCAATCATCATCATGGGGTATGATAGCAATTCCTCCCATTTCCTCATATCAATTGAACTTCTCACAAAAATCAGCTCAATCCAACATGTATGATTGTTTCATGTCTTAGAGTTCAACCCTCACTACAACTTGTTGTTAGAAAGACCTTATATACACACACACTCAAGGTCGTCCCCTCAATTTTTCATAAATGTGTCAAGATCTCTGGGAAAGATAAGGTCACAGTGGTATCCGGAGAGGGTAACTCAAACTTCAAAGGAGTTCAAAACTCCCCATGCATCACGCGTGAGCCATGTCAAGACCAAATTTGTAAAAAAGAAAAAGTCATCAAGGAGCCAATCCCTAGTGGATTTCCCTCTACCTCTAACCTCCATCCTAAACTACTCTCAAAGACCTAAGGTATATAGCACATCCTAAAATTATGTTCTTATGAAGGACCATCATCTTCTCTTGCAAAGAATTCTTCTCAAAAGGTCAAATCATTTGAGATAGAACAAAGCAAGGAGATAGATCTCCTCCTTAATGAGGGTGATCAAAATTCTTAGCTTCTCGAATTTCATACAATTATTGATTTCAAAAACCTTTAAGTTCCATGAGAGGGGTCTTTTTAGAAGTCAACATAGGAACCGAGTCTAACCCCAAGTGTATCAAAATAAGAACTTCTTTGCATGAACCCAAAAAAGTATCCTTTATAGAGTTTCTTAAATCATGCATCAATGTGTTTGCATGGACTTATGAGGATATGCTCGAATTAGACCCTAGAGTGGTGGAACATTATTTACCTTTATAACCTGGTGTCAAGTCCATCAAGCAAAAATTTAAGAAAATCCATCTTGATATCCACCTTCAAGTTAAAGAGGGTATAAAGATCTTTTAAAGGTTAGTTTTATAAAACCCATTGCTTATCCTGATTGTCTTTTAAACATTGTCGTTGCTCGAAAATCAAATGGAAAAATTAGGATTTGCATTGATTTCTGAAATTTGAACAAAGCCACTCCAAAAGATAATTTTTGTCTACCTAATGCTAATTTGATTGTTGGTAGCACAACTAATAATGAAATATTCTCTTTTATGGATGACTATTCGGATTACAACTAAATAAACTTAGCTTCGAAAGATCAACACAAAACTACTTTTACCACACCTTGGAGCACATATTGGTATACCGTTATGCCTTTTGGTTTGAAAAATGCTGGTGTCACTTATCAAAGAGCCATAATGACTATTTTACATGACCAAATCAATAAACTTTTGGAAGTATGTGTGGATGATATTTTGGTGAAATAAAAAACCTATAGCACTCATATAGAATCTTTGCAAAAAGTTTTTAAAAGACTTAGGCTTTATAAAGTGAAACTAAACTCTCAAAAATGTGTGTTTAGAGTGTAGTCGGGAAAACTTTTAGGGTTTATGGTTAGCCAAAGGGTCATAGAGGTCGACTCCTCTAAGTATCGAGCTATCATAGACATGCCTCCACCATCCAACCTAACTCAAATTCAGAGCCTTCAAGGTCGCCTCCAAGTCGTCTTCAAGTCATTAGATGAGTCGTCTCTAATTTGGTAATAAGATGTGAACCCTTTAATAAACTTTTGAGAAAAGGTATCAAATAACTTTGGGACTTCGAGTGTCAAGAAGCTTTTGAAAGACTAAAGACCTATTTAATAAATCTTCCAATTTTGAAACCTCTAAAGAAAGAAAAACCTTTGCTTTTATATCTCTCCATTGATGAAAAGGCATCGGGGCTTTACTAGCACAATATGAAGATGATAACCTTAAGGAGTATGATATTTACTATATTTCAAAAGCTCTCTTGGTTTACGAAAGGAATTATCAAGCCATGGAGAAGACATGCTTAGCCTTGGTATGGGCATGTCAAAAGTTTAGACATTATTTCTTGAACCATAAGATTTGGATAGTGTCTAAACTTGACACCATTAAGCATCTTTTCCAAAAACCTATCCTAACAGTAGGCTAGGCAAATGAAAACTTATGTTGATGGAATATGACTTGAAGTTTTATCATCAAACTTCCATTAAAGGCCAAGCCCTGGCTGACCATGTAGCTCATTTGCCCCTTGAAGATGCATATCCCATACTTGAAATGCCTGATGAGGGTATACTGACAAATAGTTGAGACTATCATGTGTTATCCAATTGTTACAATGAGAATCAAGTATGAAAAATATATTTTGATAGGACAAGAAATAGGCTAGGGGCAGGAGTTAGCATCATCATCATGCCCCCTAAAAAGGGAGAAACCCCAATCTCGTTTTACTTAGATTTTCATTGTTCAAATAATGTGGCCGTGTATGAGGTATTCATACAAGTTCTAAAAACTTTGCAAAAACTAGGGGTATCATGTGTTGAAATCTTTGGAGACTCCATGCTTGTTATAAACCAGGTTTTGAAAAATTGGCAAGTCAAACATGAGAGGTTGATTCCATACTATGAGTTGGCCACTAAGTTGATTGACTCTTCAAATCGTGTACACCCACACACATTGGTAGAGGACAACACTATAGCAGATTCTCTCTCTTCTTTGGTATCCTCCTTAAGGATTGATCCTACCCTCAATTCCCGACCCATTGAAATTTTGTGTCTACCTATTCCATCAACTCAAGATTTTTAGATTTACCAAAATGACCAAAATCAAGAAGAAAATCCTTGGTTTCAAGATATTAAAAACTTTTTGGAAAATGGAGGATTCCTTGAATTTGCCTTTTTTAAAAACAAAGCTTCTATTAGAAAATTTTCAACATGATATGTCGTTTTGGGAGGGGTTCTATATAAAAAGAGTTTTTCGGATATCTTGTTGAGATGTGTTGATGACAATGAGGGTAAAACCATTATGCATGAGTTTCACGATGAAGAATGTAGAGGCCATGTCAATTCAAGTATGATGACTATGAAAAATACTTAGGACAGGTTATTTTTTGTCTACCCTCAAGCAAGATTGTCATGATCATGTCAAGAAATGTCATCATTGTCAAGTGCATGAGCATGCCATTCACATTTCATCATCTTCATTACATTCTATTACTAGTCTATGACCCTTCACCATGTAGGTATTTGGCATCATGGCGTCAATTTTCCCGATAGCATCCAATGAACACATGTTCATCCTAGGAGCTACTAAATATTTTTTTAAATGGGTTGAAGCTATGTCCTTGGCAAATGTCAAAGGACAGCATGTAGTGGCATTCATTAAGGGTTTAGAATCTCAAGGGAGCTAGTGTCGGATAACTCCGTTAAAAAATGAGAAAGTAAAAAGGTTGTATAAGACTTATGGCAACACTTCTCATCACCATACTACCCTTAAGGCAACATCCAAGCCGAAGCCACAAACAAGACCCTTATAAGCATCATTGAGAAAATATTAGAAAAGGGTAGAACATTGCATGAGAAGTTAGATGATACACTATGGGTCTATAAGACTTCATCCGTACTCTAACAAATGCCACACCTTTTGAATTGGTCTATAGCACTAATGTTATACTTCTGATTCACACTAAGTTGCACTCATTTCATAAATCCATTGCACTTGATTTACCCGTAGAGACCTTATAACAAGCTAAACTAGCCGAACTCAACTTGCTTGATGAGAAAAGGCTCCTCGTCATGGATCATGCATAAGTGTACCGACAAAAGATAACCCAACATTATGAGAAACACATGAAGGCTCGTCACTTTAAGGTAGGAGATCTCATATTAAAAACCATACACCAACGAAGCTCACATCCTTTCAAAAAGTGGCGGCCCAATTGAGAAGGTCCCTATGTCATAAGAGGAGAAACAACCAACAATGCATATTGGCTAATTGATGCCGAGGGAAGAAACTTGGTACACCCTACAAATGCCCAATATTTAAAAAATACTATGTTTGGTGTCTACTACCAATTCTTTTAAAATGATTTTACAAATAGATCGCTTTTAGTTTCTTTAATAAGGGACCAAATTGAATATATGTCTCCTAACTAGGAATTAGTGCTCAGTGAAAAGGTGTAGTGTTTCCAAAATCACTAAATAACATTTCAAAAGTCCTTATTTTACAAGATAGAGCTTAGTCCAAAATAATTAAATATTTTCAAATAGTGTGAGCTATTATGAAATAGGTCATAATTGATTAGATTGAGTATCTAGAGGGATAAGTTGTTCTCTATCTCATTCTCTCCAAAGAAATTGACAAAGGCCCAATACCTCGGCCAAAATAGAAAAAGAAAAAAAGAAGAAGAAACAATTAACCTCCAATATAGAGGTCTTCCTATAAAAAGGAAAGAAAAAGAAAATAAAAATCTCAAAGAGCAAAAAGTCTTTCCTTAAAATCCCTTTTCTTTATACTACGGGACGCTTCAGAAGGGACCGTGGGAATTGTCCCTGTACCTTTACAACTTATCCCAAAAGAAGAAAAAGTCTATCATTATAATCCTAAAGTAAGAATAGAACCTACCAATTTGGATCTCATTTTGTTGAAGAATTAGGCCTTATAGTATGAAAAATAAAGTTTTGAAATGTTGTTAAACTTTTCCAACAATAAAAACCTCTACAAGAGTAATGGAGAATTAAGACAGAGGTTAAGAGAAATATAAGAGACAAAAATCTTGTCATATGAAAACTAATATGCACTTATAAGGACTCACAAAGACAATGAGGCAAGGTGAAGATAGGTCAATAGTGTTTTCACTAGGATCTTGGTTAAGCTTTTTACAAGAGTTGTTGTATAGGGTGCTTTAAGGTAACTTGTGAGAAAGGAGGACCTATTTTAAAAGGGAACCTAGATTGAGTTGTTATGGGAAAGATGAGGGACATGGATACTTGGAGAAGGATAAATAGACCTTGGTCTCCTTCATCAGGTTCGGTTCCAGAGGTGAAGAATGATAAATGTAGTAATCATTCTATTTATATAGAAGAGAACAACGTGAATGATTCATTAACCTTAGAATAGTGTGGCCTATCCAGTTAGAAGACCTTTTTCTAAGTTTGTCTTCTTCTACTACCTAACATAAGACAAAAGCATAGAAGATATGAGAGGATAGAAATCCTTCTTCTTTAGACTCCCTTCTTATGAATATAAATTCATTCCCAATGTATTCACAACTTCCTTAAGCTTTCTGCCATTTACGTTATGGCTTACAGCTGATGTAAGGAGATAAGCAACTAACTACAGGATTCTTTAACATTGAAAGTGATTCCTATGGTAGGAACTATCTATCTATTTGGCCACTCTCACTCCCATTTAGTGGTACGTAAGCAAAGCGAGTCGCAAATACATCATGCCTCTTATCTCAAAGAATGGATCCATTCAAGGGCACAAGAATGCTTGATTGTAAAGAGAGTGAAATGCCAATGGATACAAAGAACAAGTTGGAAGTTATTTAGAATGATAAATATTTAGATGTAGGATGGGTGGGGAAGTTTCCTTATATGACCTTACATGCACTTTTTTGCGTTTTATAGATTCATCAAGATCTTGCTTATGTTGTGGGAATAGTGAGTAGATTTATGCATGCTCCTACTTTGACACCTAGGGTTGAGTCAGTCTACCATATATTGAGGCATTTGAAATTAGGTCCAGGTAAGTCAAGGATATCTTGCAGCTCTTTATCCTTCACAATCCTTTCTAGTAGCTTGACTCCCACATAATGGTAGTTGGTCAATTACAACTATGTAAAGCAACCCATACTTGCCCCCACCATAAATGCATAAGAATAATATGTGATACACTACAAACAAAAATAAGTTGACTATGTCATAGGAATTCATGGTTTACAACAAGATACCTATTGCTCTGCCAACATGAGCTTCAAACTGTGAGGGAATGACCTGAAAATGAACTCTTAAAACTTATTCAGTCTGGAATTTTGCTGCACATTTGTTGTATATGAGAGCATGCACTAGGTGATAGACATAAAGTAGAGAGAATATGTAAAGTACCTCAATGTTATAGCAATAACAAACTATGCCAAATCCTTGTTATATCCTTCAAGTGATCTCTGCATAAAAGAAAAGATTGAAAGTCAAAAAGATATCAACTTATAAATAATTAACCATGAGAGCATAGTATATTACTTCAGTTCCATTAGACAATCATTTTGACATAAAGACCCACTTGTGTAGGCTCAATTCCCTGTAACAAAAATTGTCATTGTCATTGTCAATGAATCAATACTAATCAGAACAAAAATCACAACACAATCTATGCCAAAAGACAAAATAAGCTTAAAAAGAAGCAAAACACTAACTTTTTTGAAAGTACAAACATGAAGATATAATCAAAAGAGCGCTCTTGCATGCTCTGTAATAGCAACAAGTAGAATAAAAGCATGGCTGAGGAAAACAATAACAAGTAAATCTACATTTTTTGCCAACCACATTCCAAACCTAAAGCACTTCTTAGTATTCAACCACATCCAAAAGGTCCATAATAACTAAGTTCACAATAAGCAAATAAATAGTTCCACAATAACTAATAATATAGTTTCACAACAAGCAATTGTAAGATCACCATCCATAGTCACGTCTTACTGATCAAACCTAAGTCCAGTCCCTACAACAAAAAAGGTCATTATCATTGAATGAATATGAATAATATGAAAAATTACAACATAAAATGCACTGAAAAAAAGCAGCCATGACTCAACCAACACTCATAACTTACATAAAATAAGAACAATGTTTAATTATTATAGTTTTGGTCTTCCCTTCCTATAAAAGAGAAAAAGACAGTCAACTAAAATTTCTTATAAAAATACCTATCAATCAATATTCAAATAAAATGTATGATGTGCTCCCTTAAAGGAATGTGTGATATGTAAACTTCACACAAATACATAATAATATCATATTAGTGCCAAGAAAAAACAAAAAGAATTCAAGCATGGAGAAAGCATATCAATGTAGGGTGCATAGGCAATGAAGGATAAGATAGTTTATTGCTTGCCAAATACCAATTTCATCATGAAGGTGACACAGGCTCCTATTCATTGTTGTCCTCCAAATCATCATTCATGGTAATATTATCATCCATACTAAGCAGTTTAACATCTAAAAAGTAAACGAACAAGCAACATTTAATATATTATAACAAACTAAACTATATGCAAATATACTATAAAAATAGATAAAATATAAGTAATTATCATTTTCAAATGAACACAACCAATTCTAGCAATACATTGAACCTTTTATTGTTGATTGTTTAAATTTATTTTGATGATCACTGATCAACACGTCCCTCTGTACTAAACGTAAATTCAAAAGCAACGGTAGTAAGTGGAATGGCAAATATGTCTCTAATTATTTTCTATAGTATTGAAAACATAACTCCATTTATATTCCACCATAATAAGAGATCAAAATCATGAGTTCTTGAGAGAACATCTTCTTTTAGGCAGAATTCGAGTTTAGTTTGAGTATATGAACATCATTGGTACTTTTTTGAATATATCTGTCAAAAATTAAAAGTTTATCATTAGGTATGGTGACCTCTAGGGAACTAGGCGCATGCATGGTTAATGGACTTTTTCCTTTGTCATCTTCATTGATTAAGTTATAACAAATTTGTTTAACTCTTACAACTTTATTTATAGAATCATCTCCATATAACTCTTGATAGTAAAATTCAAGAATATCCATTATGTACCTCAAATTCAAAACTACAATAACACTCAAGATACCTTTAATATTAATTTTTTTTAAACTTCATAAAAATACCACTAGTCATATCAGTAGTTACCAAAGGAGCATTATTATTCAATTATTTAAAACTAACTTAATTTCATAAATCTTGTCAATATACATGTTGAAAGTTGGATATTGTATTTTAAAAAATAATTTTATCACCTCAAAGAAGACCTTCGACCTTTTACAAATTTGTTGAGCAAGTGTCCATTTACTATTAGTGGGCACAATTGTATATTATAGACCAACTTGTCTCAAACAAAGAAAAACATTCTTATATGAATAAGCAATCCCCAACATCAAGTATAAGGAATTCCCTCTTATTTTGCAATCAGAAGACAACTTCTTCTTAACTAAAATTTCTGATCACTATACACACCAACAAATATATGTACTCTCTTAGGTGTAGTGGTTTAGTATGTTACACCACTTCTAATTGCCTTAATTGCATGCTTCACAGAGTCTAACCCATCTTATACCTAATACCTCATATGGAGTAACTTTTCACCTAATATCAAATGATTACCATTTACATGCCCTAAAAGATCATCTATCACTATGTCATTGGTAGAACAATTATTCATTATAATGGTTGATACTTTTCTCTATGTTCCATTCTAGCAGTAGTGTCAAAAGTGGCTCACTTGTATGAGGTGTAGGTGCATACGTAAAACTATAAAATAAGTGCATAAATTAAGAAGTTATATAATATTAAACTAAATACAAAAATATAAAAAGTTCTCAAAATTTGGGCCCGATAGAACTCACATGCATCTTTACAGGTTGTCTAATTTATTTAGACTCAACCTGATTGATTTTATTTTGTGGCATCATCCAACATAGACATTAATCATTCATCCCTAGTGAATAGCACTCGATGGTCACTCTCAAATGATCCAATGGAATCTTCCCCACACTAGCAGACTAAGACTACATCAACTATGCCTCATATCCATTGAAATGAAAATATTTTTCTCAAATTCCTTGAACTATTCGTTAATTTTATAGACTTTCATATAATGTTATTCTGTCCAGATGGAATAAACCATGCTTACGATAATCGATAATCAATAGTTATCACTCGAGATCATGATTTCTTGTTGAGAAACTAAAGAAACAAGTTGCTACTCAAACACCATACCAGCAAGTACCAACATTTTGTTTGTCACTTGAGGGCCTTATTTGCAGTATGAATGAGTCAACATTGCTTGGTGATCACCCGAGTTTTCAGTCCCAAGTTCATCATTTTAAACGGTTGCGATCAATTAACCATATGTTATCTTAAAACCTTGACGTTGTCCAATATGTTGAGGGGTGCTTATCAAATACTGGGGGCACATATCCTAGACCTCATCTCTTAGTTTCTCTATGAACTTTATGACAGCTCAAACGACACCACCACTATACTTTGAGTCTCTTGTTTCCCCACTTAATCTTATACCAATTAGAGGGTCGTTTCAACCACCTCCGACACAGTTTCCACTAGCAAATTGGCAGTTTGCATTCGGCTCCACCAGTAAACAATTTGCATTCAACAATCATATGTTGAATCCATTGCTGAAGATACAAGATGTCCCTCCATTATGCATGATGAGGTTATCAACCTAGTCAGAAATGCTTTTGGAGTAGAGCTACAAACTAGTGATACTACAGTAGATCGTAAGCCATATTTCGATTGGATCGATAGTTTTGCACTAATTTCAAGGCGTTTCAAAGCTAAGTTTATTCCTTTTTCAAGATAAGATGATAAATATTTAGGGTAGCATTTGACTCATTTCACTCTTGAGTGTCGAGAGCTAGGTGATAATGAGATGCACAAACTTAAGCTTTTCATCTCTTCCATTTGTAAACACCCAAAACTTTCCTTAAGAAAATATGTTTTAGCCAATAAAACTAGTTTTATAGTTTCAAATTTTAAAATAGATGAAATGACTATGGATCTTGGATCATATGGTCTAGGTCTACTTTTCAATGAATCAAAATCAAATGAGGTTGATGATCTAGGAATATGTTCAAAAAAAGAGAATAAATGAAAAGGAAAAGTTGCAGGATTCACTTGATTTATTCCAAAAGTCTATCCTTGAAGAGAACTCCAACAAAAATAGAAATGCCTAAATTCTTTTCAACTATTATGGAAAACCATTCATACATATTACATATATGCTATATATACATATGTAATAACTGAAAAACTAATGCATATATCCTATGTATAAAACTACATATTTATGTAACATAGGCCTTATATATATGTAGTATCATGAAATATATATGTCTACCTTAGATATATATATACCTATATATATGTATGCATGTTTACATAATATATATACATGTGTATGTGTGTAGGATTTAGTATAATATCTATATATATTATCATATTTGTATAATATATATAGCTATATATGTAATGTATACTTGCCATACATGAAAGCTGAATCAAACAAGAAAGCAACAGACAACAATTTTCAGTTTTTACTTGTCATTTGCAGCAACAAGCTCAAGAAGGAAGCACAAATCATACAAATACCAAAAATTCCAGCTTCTTACTTTTTGTTTTATACTTTCTCAAAGTAAGAAATATTGTACAAACTTTTCCTTTCCAAGGCACCCTAAGAAAAACTATAAATAGAGTATTCCTCATCATTGTAAAGGGGGCAAGAGAAGAAGAAATAAGAATTTGAGCTCTCTCTCTACTCTCTCTTTATTGTGATGTGTGACCATTGTTGTCATCAACACCCAAGGACTGGCCGACCCCTTACTAGCCAACTTCATGAGTTTCGACTTCTAGTTTATTAATTTCTGTTTTTTATTAAACCTTCTTACTTTCCCTAGGATTCCTTTTCACCTATATTCAAGCCTTAGTCATTTAACATAAGCATCATATACCTACATTATTATAAGTCTTAGTTGATCCTTCTTAATCATCTTGCATCTTTATTCTTTAGTTGTGTTCTTGCATAGATAATTTAATTTTTCATTAGGTTAGCATTATTTTACATATTAGATTTAATTCACGCATGTTGAAGATCCATTCTTACACCCCTTTGCATAAGCATTTCCTAAAAGTTTTTGTACATATTTGAATTTATGAAAATAATTATTTAAAATTTGTGCACACTACAAATCAAGACTTTTTGCACATCATGATTTTCACAAATCAGGATCTTCTCCAAATCAAGACTTCTTACGAATTGGGATTTTCTTTAAATTGAGATTTTTGCATCTTAATATTTTTTTATTAGTTGCATATTTCATTCATTACATAAATGTTAATTAGGGCATCATTTTCTTAAGGTTGATTTTAGCCATATCCATTCAAAGGTCCACATCAATTTTAGAGACCCATATCCATTTTAGGTTCATACCCACTTAGAGATTCATATCCATTTAACTCAAGTCCCATTTAGAGATCCAAACCCAATTAGGACCCGAGACCAATAGAAATAAAAACCTTGTTTGTGCCTACATTTTCATTCAAGTGTACAAATATCTTTTCTTTTTATTAGCCACAAATGTTGTAGCTCAAGAATCAACCCTTATCCCCTGGAGTAAGAAGATAATTGTGAAAAGAACTTGATTTTGGACTATAACACATAAAAGAAAAGCAAATAAGTTGAGTTATTCTGGACTTAGTTTTGATTTACTTTCATAAAATTAAGAAGGTTGGGTAAAAGTTGAGGGTTTCGTGGAACCTAAAGTTTGTACACACCCTTACTAGTGAAGCTTATGCTTGGTACACTTCTATGAAACCTATATTCATCTAGACTTGGGATGTGATTCCAAAGGTATTTCTCAAGTGCTAAAACAAGATTTTACCTCAATCAACACCTACAAATTTAATGAATATTCATAAAAAAGTTAGGAAAATTGTCAAGGTGAGTTCTCTTATTGAATCGCCCCACGTACCAAGCTTGGGGGCATGCCCATTGGAATCATTAGAAGAAACCGCAACACAAATGAGCTATCATCCAAGACCACTTCATCAATTCCACCATCACTAGTTGAGACCTTAGAGGATATTTGAGAGAGAGAGAGAGTTTGTCAACATCATCAGTACCCGCCATTCGAGTACACAACGATTTAATTTCCTTGGGTATTTCATGGGATGGAAATCATCTCTATTTTTGAGGTCAAATGATCAAGACTCAAACCAACCCAACGATGGCTAGAGAATTCTCAACCATCTACCCAATTCCTATCTGGTCGTTGGCCGAATACTCGTACCCAGAAGTGATGTTTGGAATGAAGGAGGACTCACTACACAAGGTAGTTAGAACCAATGTAAAAACCTTATCGGTAGCCATATCGCACTGGGCATTGATATGCATGTATCGTACCATATCATACGGTATGGTATCATATAGTGTAATTTTCCATTCTTTTGTGTTAAAAGTTTCAAAAATATTAAAAAATTTAAAAAAAAAATTAAAATTAATGAACAAAACATATACAACATAATAAAGAAGCATCCATATCATAACGTGAATACTAAATAGTACCTTTGGGGTTTAATTAATAAATAACAAAGTTACAACTTACAATCATCAAGAGATACAAGACTAGAACGTTACAAAGTTACATTAAAAGTTAAAACAAATTACAATCATCTACAATGTGGATCATAATCAACAAAAGTATTATAATCAACATAGTCTAGATCACCACCATCATCATCATCATCTCCTCCCTCTTCCTCCTCCATAATTGGATCCGCTCATCCAACACCTTCATTTTTATCATTTCCAACTCCAAGTTTTGCTTCGGCTTAGAATGTCCTCAAGTTTTCATCCTCTAAATTGATAGGGGCTCCTCCTCTTTGACCCAATCATCAAGAATATCAATATTTTCGTAGCCCAATGGGTCATATGACACCTTTCTTGCCCTTCTTGCATCCTTTTGTATTTGTTTGTAAAGAAAAAATATTCAAATTATAAAGAATATCAAATATAATATAGTTAGATCAATTATTCATTATTAATAAGATTAACAAAGAACTAGGCAACAACAAACAATACATATTTTAAATTATTATCTTTCTCTTAACTTTATGTTGTAGGGAATGTATATCAAATCACGCAGTCGAGCATGCTCCAGTCTGTTTCGCTTTTTCGTGTGAATGGATTAAAAAAACTTCAATTTCTTTAGCACCCACTCAAACTGCATGTTTGGCTCAATATACATTGAGCAAACCTTACCAAGCTCGGTGCATCCACACCAAAGCGAGCTCACCATTCATTTGAAATAAAACATGATAATGATTAGTAAGAAACACTCAAAGTCAATCAATTGATAACTTAAACAAATATCAATAAAAACACATAATACCTTGTCGCATTTGGGAGTGGAGTTAGATCGCAATTAGCCTTCCAAAATCTCCAACACTCCGTATATATTTGCTTAACCCTAAATGGATATTGCAACAAGTAGATAAATCTTCAATAAGGTAGATTGCATTCAATATATCCTTTTTTATTTCTTCATTCTTCATAAAGTTGGAAAAAGATTGAATAGAAGGGTTAAGAAAATATGCAGCAATATACAAATTATTATACATTTGGCGGTTTCAATGTGCATCAATTATCTTCCAAACCTTCTTTAGAAGTGACCGCTTGCGGTGAAGGTTTGCTTGTATTTCTAATTTGTCCTTATCTATAGCATTATATATAAGGCATAGCAGACCTATCTTCACTGTCCACCATCCTTATTACCTTAACTAAAGGTATGATCATCCTAAAATATTTGCTATAATGTTTTCAAAAATTAGCATTGAAAACAACATCTACCACAATAATTCCCTCCCACTTTGTAGACCAACTAATAGAGCTCCATTCATCATATACAAACAATTTTTTCAATGCATTTTTTTCTATGACAAGACTTTCCATAATAATGATATTCATAGTTATAGATGAGAAATTTTATTCCAAAGTCTATGTAGAGACTTGAAATCAAATTCACAAACTACGTTGTGTGTGTGAGCATGCCAGCTAGTTTACTTAAACTAGCAAAAATGATATTCTGACTTCTATAGCTATTGTGGGGAAGTGAGTTCTTTTCGACGTATGCCTTCTTGAACCATTGCTCAAGAGTCAGCCTAGATGCTTTAAGGATTGTTTTAGGTCCGGTGTGTTTTCAAAATCCACTTTCAATTCTCAAGGACTTAACCAAACTCGTGAACTTGGCTTTTAAAAGAAGATATTTCAAAGTCTTGGAAAATAGAAATTGGTTATGTTTTCAAAGACTTATTTTTGGATTTTTTTATATTTTATAAATCTCTAAAAATCTTAAAAATTTTACAAAAAATAGAGAATGTTATGTAGAATGAGAAACTATTTTTATTCCAATTTTAGGTATGTGGATATGTACAATTAAATCAGACAATAGACCTCACTCAGACGTTCGGGATAGATCCATGACAAAAATACTGAGGTTTAGAAAAATTGATGTATTTTGGTGCATATATCTATGATTTCTATGAACTTGATCTTGTTGGAAATCTATGAATCTCTGCTTTCCAATGAGATTATTTTCAATAAAATTGGTTTACTAGAGGCAAAGTTATGGGATGATAACCCAACCTCTACTGCAGGAAATATAGGTTTTATAGACTATATCCCAAATTTGTCTGATCTTCTCTGATTTTATTTATGAGGTTATACTATCCTAAAATTCTTACAAATTTTATGAAAAATGGGTCTTTGTGTGTAGACTAGGTGTGTAAAGTTTTGGCACATTTGGAGTAGAGAGTAAGAAATTAAAAATCAAACATTAGACATATATAAGATGCAGAAAACAGGTTTTCAGGTTTATAACATACATAAATGCATTTCATCCAAATTTAAAAGACAATCCACAACAATTAAAATGTCAATGACAGAAGAAAATGAAGGAAAATATGATTATAACTTAAGCATAGAGGGGATTAGGAGATATAAGAGCTTACAATGTATATTGGGGTAAGAGAAACCGAAAATCAAACATTAGCATGCATCTAATGAACATAAAAGAAATTGGGCAACATAACCCTTACCTATTACATCAAGAATGGAGTCACCTGCTCCTTAAATTACAATCCCTTTTGAATTGAATGAAAGTAGAGAAGAGATAAATTTGAAAGAGAGGAGAGGAATTGACCTTGATCGTAGAACTCCTTGGCGATTGGATGAAGACGGCTTGGGAAGGGGGTGGTACCTCCACTCTCTTCCTTCTCTCCCTCTCTCTTTCTCTATCTCTTTTTCTCTCCCTCTCTCTCTCTTTCTCTCCCTCACTTGCTACAGGATTTCCTCTCTTTCCTCACTTCTCTTCAATGCCTCAAACCTAGCACCAAGGCCCCCTTTTATAGATTTCAAGGGAGGCTTCTAGGGCCTTCCACAGTTTTGGATTTTGGACCATTTCACCCCAATCTGATCCAAGAACTGGCACATTGTTGTACATGAGTGCATGTGGGCTGGGAGGGTGATCCCCTCTTGGTCCATGTAGGCATGGTGCAGCCCACATGGACTGACTCCTTTCTTGGGCATGGCTAGGTGAGATCGAGTCACCCTAGCCCGCCTTAGCATTTGGCTCGGTCTCCGTGGCTTGTGATGATTGTTGTGCGGCTCGAGATGAGTCTTAACTTCAACTTTTTGGCCGGCTTTAGCCCATCATACTTCATATCTTGACTTGATTCAGGTATGGTCCTTTGCTTTGGCCTTACCTTGATCGAGCTATCTTGTTGTGCCTTGGTCATAGGGTATCCTTGACTTTGCCTTGATGCATCCACTTGAGTTTGAACCTATTTGAATTTGAATTGAACCTTCCTTTGAGTTGAATTGAATCGAACTTGGTTTAGGATGAACCCTACTTGACCTTGAGATTGGAGTTTGACAGTTGATCATGCCTTGACCAATTCTTTGCTTCGAGTTTGGGTAGACTTGGCCCTGAATCATTTGCATTGCTTTTGCGAATTCATTCTTATCTCCTATTGATTCGGGCTTTACTCCATCTTTGGACAAAAAAATACCTTTTTAATTCCAAAACTCAATTATGTAACCTCAGGTATAAAAACATTTTAATTTCAAAAATATTGTTTTGGGGATTTTATGAAATTCGTAGGTTGTGCTCAAATCGTGGATTTAAAACATGCCTAGATTTGTTTTGAAAAATATTTTTAGGATGTTTACAGTAGCAAATCTTGTTAATGAAGACCTAATAAATTCCCTTCTATCTGTATGGATTCACATCAAATACAATACAAAAGAATGATTATAAATAAACTTTGTAACATTTCTACATGCATCTATAGTCCCTCTTATTTCATCCATTGTACTCAAATCTTCAAGCATTAAGTCTATGCAATGTGCAACACATGGAGATCATACTAAGGATAAATGATATATCTCAAGCATCCTACCAACTACTCTAAAATTTGTAGCATTATTAGTAATCAATTTAACAACATTTGAAATACCTACTTCCTCAACAACTTTCTCGAAATATGGAGTAAATTATCTCCAGTTTTATCAATAAGGGACAAGTCATATGATTTTAAAAATAGTGTCCCTTTAAGACAATCGGTTAGGAAGTTCACCAAAAACATATGTTGACAATCTATTTAACCATCAACCATAATAGAGTATCATGTATCCTTCCACGACTTCTTAAATTCTAAACTCCATGCATTAACAATATCAACCCATTTCTGCAATAATGTGCTCCTTAAAGCATGATAAATAGGGACTCTATAACTCGATCACACATTAATAATAGCATCTACCATACTTTGAAAAGAAAATGAGTTTGTAACATTGAAAGGGAAACTATTTTCATCAAAAAATTGGGCACACTTCAAATCTACTTTCTCAATTACCTCCTTTGAAGTTATAACTGATCTAATGCTTGATTGAGCTCCAAGAGTCATACGTGGAGAAAAATGAATGCATCCCACTACTTCTAGCTCTAGCTCCTCCTCTAGTACCCATCGTAGGCATTAAGCGAGTAGGAGCTATAGTGAAATAGGAGCAAACTCCACTACTACTATCACCAGAACCTACACTTTTTTCTTTTTCTCACTTTCTCCTCCCCTCTTCAATCATCGCTTCTTTTATCTCAGTTGTGTCATGAAATTCATCACCATACATCCATTCAGAAGCATCTTCAAATGTTGAGACATATCCCAACCACCTATTTTTGTACTCTCTCATCCTTAATCTCTTCTTCTCCTTCGAAACCTCCAATACTTGCTCAATCTCATAGTTCACTACTTTAGGAACCCAAGAACAACCACTAACATTCTTCTTGGTTCCTGCATGGTGGTATTTCATATGAGAAATACTACCATACTTTATTGCATTACAAAACAAGCACTTATTCATAAGCCTATTGCTTTCATACATCGGAGTGTAATATTTTTATGTCGAATCAACTCGATCGGAAGCCATTAAGATAAGAGTGAACAATCAACAAGAAGAAAAAGACTTTTTAGAGGTTATGAATTATAAAATCTGTAAAACCCATAAATTTTTCAAGTAGAAAATTAGGTAGAATGCAAAAAGAAATATGTATGCCACAAATTTAACAAAAACCCAAGAGATTGAAAGAATTTTGTGAATAAACCATGAAATCAATAAGAATAAGGATAAAAAAGGATCTAGGAGTAAGGGAATGACTTGAAAAGGGGTTTAGAAAGAAGCAAAAATGATTTCTGCAACTTCGGTTTTTCGAAATTTATACTCAAAAAATCAACTTTGACTCGTACGATATGGGATGTATCATACGATACGACATGATACAGCTTCATATCATACGATATGATATGATACGACACGATTAATCACATACTTTGATATATGTGCCTGTATCATAGTTTATACGCATACTATACACGATAAAATCATATCATATCATACGATATGATACGATTTTTACAATATTTGTTAGAACGTGATGGGCATACTAATGTTCGTGAGAAATATTATTTTGAGTCATTATCAATTTTGATGAGGAGACAGAACGCGACTATCCTTAGAGATATAAATAAAGTTGTTCTTAAACTTCTAAGACAGATGGACTTCTAACAAACACGAGGGATACACATTCATGTGACCCTATGACACGGGATTCTATTGGGGATGGTAAGCCAAATGTGAATTTTGATGACATTAAGTCTAAAGAGCGTTTATATTTTCTATCCAAGGACCTAGATGAATGGGTCGAAGTGGTTCTTGCAAAATGGAGAAAGGTTTGGTTGGCCTTATATGATCATGAGAAAGAGGACACGAGATGGATAATAGAGGCTCTAACTACTTTGTGGTGAGCTTACATGTAGGATCATGCAAAGGAGGGTGAGGAACCAAAGGAAGAGGTCGAGAAGCAAGAAGAGGAGATGCAGGAGCCTCAGTTATCCATCACAAAAAAATTCAAGATACAACATGCCCTACATACTGGGTTGAACGCATATGAGTTTTTGAGATCTGCAACAATTCACGTGAATCCACACTGAGTCGATTAGCAATAGCCCTGTATTAGAAGGAATTGCTCAAGAGGATGATTATTTCTCGTGCGAGACATATAGATCCAATGAAAACTTTGGTGATGATTATGAGGATTCTTTATATTTTTTAAAAGGCATGATTACATTTTTGTTAGTGAGTTTTGTTCCTAGAGGAGATATGCGGTTGATTCCAGAAGGTAACGTTTTGGCACATAACCTGATTCAATGGATTTTGTTAGCAATATTGACATTCTAATGGTATTTGAGAGACCACCAATGGTTGCGGCGTGACATTTACAACCATTATATATTACTTTAGAAGAAAATGGTTGACCTTTTAAATTAGATTTTATGAATGGTGGTGTTATATTAAACGTAATGCCAAGTAACACACTTTGGCAGATCGGGATGATGCTTGCTGATGTAATCTCGATAAACCTCAAGATGTCTCACTTGCAAGAGGAACTATTAGTTAACATGTGAGTAATAGTTGTCGATCTAAAAGTAGTCTCAAAGACTTCAGCTATCCCTTTCTTCATTGTTGATTCTAATTCAAGTTATTCCCCGTTACTTGAGAGGGATTGTATACATATTTATAGTGTTGCTTCGACATTACATCATAATCTAATGTTCTCGACTAATAAAAAGGTTGAGGTTGTTGATATGGAGGAGGATCCTTCCCAATAGATATTAAGGCCTTCAAGTTGTTATTTTATTCACCTTGAGTGAGTCTGATTGTAATGCTTGAAGCTCTGGAAGAAATATGGTCTTGTCAATTAACCACCAAGGGTTTTACATTTGACTTGGTCAATTTACGGTTGTTACCTAAAGTGACTTAAGGATAGTAAATATCAAGCCATTCGAGATTATTTTCAATGATTGGAGGCATCTTAGGTCAAACCGAGACTCAAAAAAACATATACTAAATTGCTTGGAGGAAAGTAGAAAGTTTCCCTATTATCATGATTTTGGTACCCATCAGAAGAAGAGCAATGCTCAATTATCCTAATTAAAAGGATGAGCCAAGTTTCATCTTAATAGATCTACTTATTGAGGTGAATTTGGCTTCAAGAGGGATTGTAAGACCGACAAATATGAGTACTCATATGTTTAATGAGAATCGGTCATGTTTGGTTGAGTTGCTCAAGTACATGAAATGCCTGACTTACCTCTGGTGATGGTCAAGTTCACTATTCTCAGAGCCTAGGTGAATCCATATAAACAACATGCGAGAAGATTCAAATCTAAGATGCTCATGACCATCAAGTAAGAGATACAATGTCTTTTGGAGGCCATGTTCATTAGAACAACTAGGTATATAGACTGGTTGTTTAATATTGTTCATGTTGTTAAAAACATAAAATTATGGGTATGCATTGATTATCCAAATCTTAACTTGGTCACTCCTAATGATCAATATGTTATGCCGATGATTGATATATTAATCGATGCAGCAACTTCCCATGGGATTTTGTCAATCATAGAATCATAGAATGTGCCTTGGGATATAACCAAATTAAGGTAAATCTTAAGGATATGCATAATACTACATTCCAATGCTCGGGAACATTAGGGATTTATGAATGGGTAGTCATACTATTTGGACTTAAAAATGTCGGTACCATGTATCAATGAGCGATGAATTATATTTTTCATGATTTAATCAAGAAAACCATGGAGATATATATTGATAATATTATAGTCAAATATGAATGTTTCAAACAATATTGTTTTGATCTTGAGCAGGCTTTTCAGCATATGTGAAAGCAATGCTTAAAGTTGAATCCTAATAAGTGTGCTTTTGTAGTTTTTACTAGACAATTCTTAGGTTTCTTGAAATGTAATAGAGGGATCGAAGCCAACCTAAACAAGGTTAAGGCCATCATCGATGCTTGACTGCCTAAGGCAATGAAAGAATTGCATAGTTTAAAAGGGAAGGTCAATTTTTTGTGGTGATATATTGCTAATGTCACAGTCAAGATGGCTTCTTTAACATCGTTGCTCAAATTAAAGGATGTGGATGACTTTGTGGAGAACAAAACAACCGTTAGTATTTGAGAAGATAAAGAAGTATCTAACAAAACCACTTTATTGGTACCCCTCATTTCTAGAAAACCATTGAAACTGTAGATAGCTTCATGAAAAATCTCATTGGTGCTCTCTTGGTGCAAGACGTCGAGGACAATACCAAGCGAGCTATTTTTTTATTTGAGTTGGTTGCTCACTAATGTAGAATCCAGATATTCTATGATGGAAAAGATATGTTTGTCCTTGTACCACTCTTGTATGAGATTAGAAAATTATCTTCTCATAATCCACATACAAGTGACAAGCAAAGTTGATATCTTGTATTACTTGTTTAGCTACCCAACTCTCCAAGGGAGGCTAGTCAAATGAGCAATCAAATTGTGTTCTTTTGATTTGAAACATTACCCTCTTAAAGTAATAAAGGGTCAAGAAGTGACTGATTTCTTAGTACATTTTTGTTTGCATCGAGGCTACTAACCCCTTAGAAGTAGCACATAAGATAATATCTGAGTAACCTTGATCAGTTATGTTTGATGTCTCAAGCTGTAATCAAGAAGTGAGAATTGGTGTTTGTACCATCTCCCTAACCAAAAAAGTAGGTATGATCTTGATATCTTCAAAACCAATCCTTACTAATAATGAGGTTGAATATCACACTTTGATTTATGGCTTAAGCCTGGTTTCTGTTGTTGGAGTAAAAAAGATGGAGATAAAGTCCATCTAACGGATCGGGCATGGATAGGCAAAAAGCACTCAACATGTTCCTGTGTTGGAAGAAGGGGATAACTTCAGGCTCTTCGTGGCTAAGAGAGGCAATGGGCTAGAATACTGAGTGACCAAGCTAGCCTTCAGTATGCCCCAATTATTTGTCAATTTGCCTTTGCATTGCTTATTGCGATAATACCAAAATCGATCCCTACTTATTGAAGGAGAGTGACATGGTAGGCATGGTACATACGACCAGAGAGGAAGGTATGGCCTATAAAACTCAAAAACTTCCCAATCTTAAAGGATGCGATGTTGCTTACTAGATCGATGAAAAAGTATAAAGGAGTGACAATCACAAGCCTCTTCGACAATGTGACTGAGCAAAATACAACAACAGAGGAAGGTGTGGCAGTCGCCAAGACCTCTTATAAGGAATCCTTAATGGGTTTGCATAAGAGAGAGAGAGAGAGAGAGAGAGAGAGAGAGAGAGAGAGAGAGAGAGAGAGAGAGAGAGAGAGAGAGAGAGAGAGAAAGAGAGAGAGAGAGGATGATTCATTTTGGTGGGGAAAAAAGTAGACATTTATATGGATACTAATGTTCCTCACCTTGAGGACTACACCATCGCAGATGAAGGAACCCATATCCCCATAATTTTTGTCTCCGAGGACGAAAAATACATTTGCAAGTTCCCTAGTAGAAGTCCCTAATCATCAAGCTTGTAGAGAGGAAAATCGATTATATGGTGTTTACCTGTCGACTGGAACTATAGCAAAAACTGGACAGATTGGAACTATCGACATCGGTAATGACTTCTAAATTGTAAGTTCTAATCGCAGTTAGATTGCCACCAAGCATTAACTCGAGGGCCATGGATCATAATGAATCATTACCTAATTATACAAGAATGGGAAGCTGATTTTCAACCCCACAACGCCACTATCAACAAGATTGATGTATGGACTCGCTTGTTAGACCTACCGATCGAGTGTTTTGACAAAAAGGTTTTGCACATTATTTGAGCCTTGATAGGAAGGATACTAAAAACCGACTTCAGCATAGCAAAACAAGTCATAGGAAAGCTTGCTCGGTTGTGCTGATAGTATCCAAAAAGACAATCTACAGCAATTCAAAACAAATGAAATTATAATTATATCATAAGCGTAGAGGGGATTAAGAGGTATAGGATTTTATCTTATATATATTAGAGTAGAAAAGATCAAAATCCAACATATAACAGATAATTCATGAATGTGAAAGAGAACGGGGCAGCATATAATCCTGAATTATTACATCAATATGGAGACATGAGCTCCTTAATTACAACCCCATTAATTTTAATGAAAGAAGAGAAGATAATAACTAAAAGGTAAGGAAAGAAATGACCTGTAGTGAAAGAATAGAGTGTTGGATGGCAGTTGGTGGCGGCGAGCCTCCTTCTTCTTCTTCTTTTTTTTCTCTCTCTCTCTCTTTTTCTTTTTCTCTCCCTCTTGCTTGGATCTTGAGATGTTGGATTTCGGTTGATGTGAGTTGATTGATCCTCGATGCCTTTGCAGCCCCTCTCAAGGAGAGGAGAAGATAATAACTAAAAGGTAAGAGAAGAAGGAACCTTTAGCGAAAGAATAGAGTGTTGGATGGCGGTTGGTGGCAGCGAGCCTCCTTCTTCTTCCTCTCTCTCTCTCTCTCTCTCTCTCTCTCTTGCTTGGATCGTGAGATGTTGGATTTTGGTTGATGTGAGTTGATTGATCCTCAATGACATACCAAATTGGGTCAAAGAGTGTTGCATCCACTTGCTAAAATCAGCTTAAGTTCCCTTGCTGAAAATCGAATTGAGTTGGTAAGAAAGGTGTTGCTTTCACTTGCTTAATTCGGCTCAAGTTGCCTTGCTGAAAATCGACTTAAGTTGGTGAGAAAGGTGCTTCTTCCATCTATGTTGAAGTTGGTTGAACTTGGTAAGATGCTGACCTTCTTCAACTTTACTGGAGCCGGCTAGACCATACCTTATGACTTACCAATTCAAGTCAAGGTGCTGCCTTCACTTGTTGACTATGGCCAGCCCTTGAAATAGTAAGTCTTCTTGCTTAATCTTACTCAATTCATTTATGCTGAAATTGATAAGTTTTCTCTTGGTAGATTTCCAAATCGAATACCTTGGCTTGCCAAATTGAGTCACTTTTCTTTCTTAAACGCCGACTTTCCTTTCTTCAACGCCGACTTTCCTTTCTTCAATGCCGACTTTCCTTCTTAGACGCTGACCTTCTTTCTTGGACACCGACCTTCCTTTCTTAAACGTTAACTTTCCGTCTTGGATGCCGATCTTCCTTTTTCAAGCTACTTGTCTAGAACTAAAATTGGCAGGTTACTTTGCCCAATAATGTCGAAATTGGCAGGTGCTTGGTTGTTGCCTCTTTTGTTCTTACCATTTCCTCTTTCTGGGGAATTTGCCTCATTCCGTTCCGAGTTTCATATATGACAGGTATGGTTTCAAACAATTTCTTTAAAACCATTTCTATATTCAAAACATCAAATTTAATGAAATCTTTAAATATTATTTTTAGAAAACACTGAGTTTCATTTCCAATTTTTGTTTGCATGAGTGATTTGCTTTTACTCCATGAGTTAGTCTTTTACTACCTTGACCACTTTAACCGTTTTCATGAGTATAGGGTATCGAACCACTTTAACCCTTGGGTATAGAGTCTCAAAATGAGAATATTCTCGATCGGGTGAGTTTTTAAGGTATGTTTGAATTTGTTTTGTTTTGAATTTTAAGGTTTTTGTAAATTTGTTAATTTGCGAATATTTGTGGGTTTGATTCCCAATGTCTCATTTTCATTTGTTTCTTTAAAAAGAATTGTTTGAAATCATCCTTTCTTTGAAGGCAATCATTTGAAAAAGTAAAATCATGCCAATTTAGCCTTGAGGGTAAAGTATCACTTTTTTGAACTTTTTTCAAAATTGGATTTTTTTTTTAGGGATGCAATGTACCCTTATTTTGAGGTTGTTATAAAATTTTGGCACGGAAATGAGTTCATTTAAGGTGCTTTTATTTGAAAAACTCTTAAAAGACCTAAATATGCAAGTTTTCTTTGAAAAAGGTAAAAATTATAAAAGATAAAAAAAAATTATTTTGAAAATTTTTTGGGTGTTTACAATACATACATACATACATATATAGGGAGAGTACTTGTTGCTTTTATGCGTTAAGTTTTACATTATGATAGTTCTATCTTTGACGTGGATGGCTATGAGAGAGTTTCTTGTGTTCATGTCACATGATAAAAGGGCATCATGTGATTTATCTGAGAAGAAACCATTTGCATAAACGCCACTGGCTTCTTTCTCATTATGTTATATATATTGTCCCAGTGGACCCAGACACGCACACACACACACACTAATAGATGGCCTCATAGCGTGGGATTAGTATAATTTGGACATTCCTTGCAATAAATCCGGGAGAATGTTAGGGCGCATCCTAGCATTTCAGATCTCTCTCTCTCTCTATCGTGTGTGTGCGTGTTTTGAAAATGGTAGCACAAAGTAAAAGTTTTCTCCAACTTTATTGCTGTCATTTGTTTCTCTTCGTTATCCCTGGTATTTGGAATTTGGGGCTAATTTTTTGTGAAACTTATGGCCTATATGAGCAGCTAAGTTACCATATGCCTTCTGAATTTCGCATAGTAGCAATGGGTTAACGATGGATACAAACTTACTTTCCCAATTCCTCCAGTCCCATGCAACGGTGCAGGTTTTTGACTACCTACGGATCTCTAAATGATATGCCCAACTGAACCCGATCAACTCACGATCAGCGAGACCTTTTCAATTGCATCCTCCCATTTAACAGTGCAGTTTTTGCCTAACACCAGCTCACCAATCAACATAAAAGAAAATTACTACTCCACGAACCCTAATAAAGTCACAGAGAGCTCAGCTCTTTCTTATTTATATAATAACATGGTGGCACCTCTTACATGCATATATTGTCATAGTGAATAAGCTATACATTTAAAACACAGAATACGCTATACATTTAAAACATAGAATACGCTATACATTTAAAACACAGAATAAGCTATACATTCAAAACACAGAATAAGTTTTACATTATATTGTCATAGTGAATTTTGTCATTTTACTTTTATGTATAATTTTTTATTTTTATAAAGTGGTATACCCGTACCTTATGATTTTCAAAATTATCATACCACATACCATACCCGTACCCGTACCCAATACCAGATTTTGAGCCAGAGATGGTTTGACACGAGGTATAGAACAACATGTTCAATGAGATAAACGGTGTTGTCCTTGAACGTTTACCAAACCCCAACACTCCCCCTTATGACGAAGATTCAGGATTTTACTTTTCGTTTTAAGAGACACAGCTTTCTAGAAAGAATCGTTGATTAGACTGTTATATCTTCAGCTGTATTAAGACGAATGGCAAATTATCCTTCAGGGAGCTCGTCATATGCAAGGGGCATACGTTTTGGGGTGCACTTGGTTTACCCACTATATATGACAATATCGATGAACTGGTTCAGCTCAGTTTTCAAAACACCGCCACAGGAAAAAATGGGATTCAAGGTGTGATCATCTGAAGAGCTCTCTGTAAAGCTGTTAATGACTTGGGGATGTGAACTGGTTGAATTCAAACCTGCTGATTGGTAAAAGAAGCGATCTGTTTATGGAATCAGATGGATTCCAGGTTTAAAATTTCGGACCTGATTAGAGTTGGATTCTCATGCGAATCCGAGTGGGTGGAGGATAGCCAGCCAGATCCTTATTAATTCACATGCGGGAACAAATGATCCTTTTCCAGTATATATTATTTCACTGAGGAGTTCGGGACCCGACACTATGGAATTATCAACTGAAGTGAGATCAATATCCGGATTTTGGTGATTTGATTGAAACTAGTCTGGGTATTTGGTTATGTAGCAACTCTTCACCAACCAAATGTTAGCACCTCTTCATGAAAAGTTGCTTAGTTTCGGCCTTCGTTTTTAAACAAAAAAGAAAGAACTGTTGTTGTTTGTGTTTTGTTGTGAATTCACTCTTCTACTTCCTCAAGGTTGGATCTTAATGAGTCAAGGCATTGTTAGTTGTGTGCGTTTGTCTCAATACAACAGCCAATTCTTCAACGAGCTAAACATTCTTGTCATTGAATGTTTAGCAAAAGCACGTCCACAGAAGATTGTGTTCTTTTTTTCTTAAAGGTGTAAACACCCTAAAATATTTTTCAAAATAAATCTAAGTACGGTTTAAATTTTCAAAACAAATATAGGCTTGTTTTAAATCCCTGATTTGAACAAAGCCTACGAATTTCATAAAATACCAAAAACAATATTTTGAAATTAATTTTTTTTAACTTGAAGCTATAAAATCGAGTTTTGAAAGTTAAAAAGATGTCGATTTGCCTAAAGATGGAGTAAAGCTTATACCAAAAGGATATAAGGATGAATTTGTAAAAGCAATGCCGAGGATTCAGGGTGAAGTCTAGCCGAAAACTTGAAGCAAGGAATGGGTCAAGGCACGATCAACCGTCCAACCCCAACCTCAAGGCCAAGCAGGATTCATACCAAACCAAGATTCAATCCAATTCAATTCAAAGTAGATATTCAAATCAAAGTCTAAAACAAAGTTCAAACTCAAGTGGCTACATCCAATTGATTCAAGGCTAAGTCGAGGACAACCTAGGACCAAGGCACAACAAGATGACTCGATGAAGGCTAGAGCTCGATCAAGGTAAGGCCAAAGCGAAGGACCATACTTGAATAAAGCTAAGACATAAAGCATGATGGGCTAAGTTGTGCCAAGAGGGGTGAAGTCAAGACTCGTCTCGAACCACAAGACAAGCCGGCAATGTCAAGCCCAATAAAAGGGTGGGCTAGGGTGAGTCGAGCTCACCTAGCCAAGTCCAATGAGGGGGTTGGTCCATGTGGGTTGCACCAAACCCACATGGACCATGAGGGGCCCACCCTCCCAGCCCACATGCACCCCATGTGCAACATTGGGCCAGTCATTTGGATCGGATTGGAGTAGAGTGGTCCCAGAAACCTAAAATCGTGGAATGCTCTAGATCCTCCCCTTGAACTCTATAAAAGGGGACCTTGGGGTTGGATTTTAGGCATTGAAGAGAAGTGAGGAAAGAGAGAAATCCTGCGACAAATGAGGGAGAGAAAGAGAGAGAAAAAGAGAAAGAGACAGAGAGGAAGAAGAAGGAGGAGCTTGGAGGTGCCACCCCCTTTAAGCCGTCTTCATCCATTTCCAAGAAGCTCCACTATCAAGGTCAATTTTTTTCTTTCTTTTTTAAATTTTATCTCTTCTTTACTTTCATTCAATTCAAAAGGGGTTATAATTAAGGAGAAGCTAACTCCATTCTTGATGTAATAGTTAAGGGTTATGCTGCCCAATTTCTTTATGTTCCTTAGATGTATATTATATGTTTGATTTTCGGTTTCTCCTACCCCAATATACATTGTATAATCTTATATCTCCTAATCTTCTCTATGCTTAAGCCATACTTACCTTCATTTCCTTCATCATTTACATTTTAATTGTTGTGTATTGTCTTTTAAATTCGGACGAAATGCATTGATGTATGTTGTAAAATCCGAAAACCTATTTTCTACATCCTGTATAAGTCTCATGTTTGATTTTTAATTCCTTGCTCTCTACTTTGAATACTCCAAAACTTTTCGCACTTAATCCAGACACATAGATTAGGTTTCTAAATCCTAAATAAGTCTCTCAAACATGAGACTTATATAGGATGTAAAAAACAGGTTTTCAGATTTTACAACATACATCAATGCATTTCGTCCGAATTTAAAAGACAATACACAACAGACACACAGACCCACTTTTAGTAAAATTTTTAATAATTTTAGGGTCGTGCAATCTTATAAAAAAAATCAGAGATGATCGGACAAATTCAGAATAAAACCTGTGAAATCTATATTTTCTATAACAAAGGTTGGGTAATCATCCCATAACTTTGTCTGCATTGAACCAATCTCATTGAGAATAGTTTCATTGAAAAGCGGATATTCTAATTTTCCAGCAAGACCATGGTCATAGAAATTGGAGGTTTGTGCATCGAGATACAACTATTTTGCTAAACCTCTATATTTATGTCACAGATCTATCCCGAATGTCTAAGTGAGAGTCACTATCTGATTTAATTATGTACATCCACAACACCACAAATTAGAATAAAAATAGTTCATAAATCTTGATATCAGCCTCTTTTTTCTGTAAAATTTTCAAGATTTTTGGATCCAGAAGTTATCGAAAAAAATCTAAAAATAAGTCTCTCAAACAAAACAAGTTTTTGTTATTCAGTTATGGATTTACAAATAAAAAAATAGACAAATAAGAAAAGAGTGCATCGAGCTATTCGAACTAAATGGTGGAACCTCAAAAGCGAGAAAGAAGATATATTTAAACAGAAAGTCCTTCAAGGAGATGCTTGGAATTATGTTGGTACACCTTGTGATATGTAGAACAATATGGCTATACATATTAGGAAAGTGGCGAAAGATGTGTTAGGTGAATCTAAAGGAGGTGTACCAACACAAAAAGAAGCTTAGTGGTAGAGTGAAGTAGTGCAAAATAAAATCGAGGCAAAGAGGTCATATTATAAATTACATTATGCTAAGAAAACTAGTGAAACTTTAGAGGCTTATAGGAAAGCAAAGAAAGAAGCAAAAAAGGCCGTTATTGAAGCAAAAACTAAAATTTGGGAGGATTTATATAAAAAATCTCAACTCAAAAGAGGGTAAAAGAGATATTTTTAGGATAGCTAGGGCTAGAGATAAGAAAACTAAGGATCTTAATTTTGTTAAATGCATCAAAGACAAGGATAAGAAAATTCTAGTGGCAAATGATAATATAAAAAATAGATGAAAAAACTATTTTATAAGCATTTTAATGAAAATAAAAATGTTAGTATTATCTTAAGAGAGTTTGCCAAATCAGAAAAGTATATAAAGTACAATTTCTACTGACATATTTAAAAGAATAAAGTCAAAGAAGCTCTTAAACATATAAAGGATGGTAAATCGATAGGATCTTATAATATTCCTATAGAAGTTTGGAAAATACTAAGAGAAACAAGAATCAAGTGGCTCACAAAGACTATTTAATGAAATATGGAGAAACCAAAAGATACCCAAAGAATGGAGAGCGAGTACACTTATACCCATATATAAGAACAAGAAAGTCATTCATAATTGTGCGAATTATCGGGTATTAAGTTAATGAACCATACTACAAAATTATGGGAAAGAATTATCGAATGTAGGTTAAGACAAGTATCAAGCATAATAGAAAACCAATTTGGATTCATATCAGGTAGATTTACTGTTGAAGCGATTCTTCTTTTGAGATGTCTTATGGAACATTTTAAAGCAAAAAAAGAGGACTTTCATATGATATTTATTGATCTAGAAAAAGCTTAGTTATTGTTTGTTGGAAAGAAACAATAAAGAATGATCTAGCTTATTGTGAGTTAGGTATTAACGTGTCACATGATAGAGCTCTGTGGAAACAAAGAATCCATGTAGCCGACCCCGTCTAGTATGAGAAAAGGCTTAGATGTTGTTTGTTTGTTTGTTTGTTGTTTGTATTCATGTAGTTGATCTGTTATCTATTGAGCTCAGGTTTTAGGTTTATCATTTTTTTATATCTCATCATTTTCATGATCTTAATTTTGAATTTCATGATTGAATAGCATTCTGATTTAACTCTAACATGTGATTGTTATAAAGAATGCTGGTTAAGTTTTACATGGATTACCGGTGGCATTTGGAGGAAATACTACAAATTCTGTGAATTGAATGACCAATTGTAAAGATCTTAGCTGCTAAAAAGTTCTTTTCATCGAGGAAACAATAGAGTTCCCATGGAAAATGGTGGAATATTCTCATAATGTTTTTTGCTAGAAAGAGAACAAGGTGAGTTTGAGAATTACCTGAGAATTTGTTGATGTTGTTTTTATATTTTCACTAAAAATGCAAGATTT
Organism: Brasenia schreberi; assembly: GCA_036023115.1. Taxonomy (NCBI): domain Eukaryota; kingdom Viridiplantae; phylum Streptophyta; class Magnoliopsida; order Nymphaeales; family Cabombaceae; genus Brasenia; species Brasenia schreberi. The sequence goes on from JAYKKT010000039.1 coordinate 3,121,338, forward strand.
TAAAATGCTAATTGAACTCTATGATTATGATCTCAAGTTGCTACGTTGTTCCATTGGAACATGTAAATGTGTAGGTTTCCATGTACATAGTAAATAATCTGAGGTAAGCAAATTGTATAATTATGGAATTACCAGCATCGGTATATATTATGTATATTCAACTAAATATATGCAAAATTTGTTGTGTTTTTTTGTGCGTGCTTCACCATTGTGCATCTCAGTTGCTTATGCATGCATGTGTTGGGACTCCTGCTTCCAATTGTGCACCATCCTCACTAGTCAAGGTATCATGAAATTGGAAGCTAGTCATTTACTTGACCAGTTGTCCATGAAACATCGATGGAATATATGATGAGGTTCTGCCGTAGAAAGAATGAAACAGATGGTGGATAACTGTGCCAAATATTCTTTTGCTGTAAAGTAGTATCTGATGTTTGTGTGATGTAGCATTCGTATTGGATAGGCATACCCCTGGAAGATTCCAATATGCAGTTCTCTCAGGCACATGAAGTTCTTTTTAAGTTGTTAAAAGGGCTATTGGTTTCTAACATATCGACCTCCTCAACCATTATATGGTAGTGCCAAATAGTAGTATTTGATATAAGAAATTGTTTTCTTGATTATAATGAAGAACCCTTTTCTCCCTTCTAGCATTTTAAGAATTAAATGTGAATGGTTTTCTTATAAGAATGTAAATGGAGTGGAGAAAGGTTAGGTGTCCAACCAAATATGGGTTTTGTAATCAGTATCCTCAATAGAAGTTGGACCCAATTAACGATCTTATGCAGTCAATGCATAGCATATCCGACTGCGAATCCTGGCCAATAATCTGGGTTTAAATAAGAATAATGCATCCAAGTAGAAAAACTGTTTAAGTTAGCATATATCTATTCAAATTGATCTGTTTTATTTTTATCTGTACCTGAATCTGTTCTGTAAAAGTCTGACAAACTCAGATTTAGTGTACTTAATTCTGAACTGATTGTAACTGGATTGTTCTTTCATCCATCTTAGTTGAAAAAATGTCGTTCTATGATACGTTTTTGGTTTCTCTGTTAAGTTTTATTTCCCTTTGTACTACTGTGCATGGGGTTTTAAATTGTTTTTCCCTGTTGAATGTTGGTCAGTAGCTAGGATTCCTTTTTTACTCATTATAGATTACTCTTACGTAGCCGACCCCGTCTAGTATGGGAAAAGGCTTAGTTGTTGTTGTTGTTGTATAGATTACTCTTACGTGTAACGGATATTGACTGTGCACCCGCTGATTCAACTAGTAGAATCCCAAGCAACTTGTTGGTTGTTGTGGCAGTTTCTACACATTTTCCCAGTTCCAAGCATTTGGCTCTTGCTTGTGGCTACTTTGTTTCCACTATTTTTTGTTTGTAATCTGTCATCTGAAAATTTGTCATCCGAAAATTTCTTTAATTGGGTTTCTGCACAATTTACTCAAGCTTACTCATTATAATGTGCCTGTCAGGTGCTTAACATCGTGTAGAGCGGTTCTGTTAGTTTTTGTTTGACATTGTTGTTTTATTTTTTATGTTAAAAGGTTTGATGAAGCTCGAAACACTTAACATCGGATGGTGTAATTGCATTACCAACCCTGACGTTAAGGCTCTTTCAGGTAAGTAGTTACTCTTTCAGGTAAGTAATTATTCTTTCAATCTTCTTTTTTACTTGCATTTATTACGTTTTGATGATGTTCAAGAAAAATCTTTAGCAAATGAGTGTATAGACTTCAGTAGTGTTTGACTTGCTGATGTCTCCTAGAGGCACCTATTTGTTTGCTTTCGCTTGTGTGCGTCTATTCTCCGTTGGCTAGGAACATCTCCAATAGGAAAAACACATATTGTTGAGATTTAGGGTTGCCTAACCCTCTCACTGCAAATATTGAAATGATTGTATTACTGTGTATGTGTAGGAATGGAAATTATCTTTCCTGGTGCTGGTTCTGCTCAAAGCAAAGCATCTGGTTTTCACTAAAATTGTTCTTGCTTTTTTAGATTTTTACCGATAGCATGAGTCTAACTTTTATTTCTCCTCATTTGGTAAACTTCATAGCTTTTTATTTTTCTTTGGGTGAGGCGTTGCATTCTTCGCAGTTTGTGCTTCTGTATCGATGCTGCAAATTGGTTTCCCATTTAATAGTTACTGAAGATAGTATACTTGTATCAGCTCCCCTTTCTTTATGCATACCGTTTCTTTTCCCTGACATTCTTCATGATTTTGTCTTGGATAGGAGTACTAGATGTAAATATGATTAGGAGAAGTAACTATCAGCAACCAAGGAACATTGGGCTTCCTTTTGTTGGTGCAATAAACGTGAATTGCCCAATAGGAAGTGACACATTTATTGCTAAATAACAAATACATTTTTAAAGGTTTTCGATCATGTTGCTTTTGACAGCATCCGTGCACATTTACAGAGTTTCTGTTTAATAACATAGAAATGAATATGTCCTTATTACTTGAGTTCCTTAATTACAATTTCTTGTTACTATTATGGGGCCACTGTAATTCCTTAATTGCTCTACATGTTTCTTTTAGCTTTTTTTTTCTCATGATAAATCTTCTTTCTGCATGGAGCAGGATTTACAAATTTGAGAGAGTTGCAACTACCTCACAGTAAAGTTTCCGATGATGGAGTTGTGTTTCTGAGACGTGTCCTTACATTTGAAAATCCTTTTCTGTACCATCATCTTTCATAGTTCTTTCTAATGGCATTGTCATTAGAAAAAGACCTTTGATTAGGTCTATATAAAATCTTAGCAAAGTACAAACTAACGTTACTGTATTTAGCTCCTTGCTTTAAATAAAGTTACAGGATCTCCCTTGTCATCAATCGCAGAGTGAATTTTCATTTCCTGTGTATTTGTCACGTCCTTTGTGCTATATTTGCAATAAGACTCCCTGAGAAGTTATATCCTGTGTCCTGTAGATGTATCTCCTGTGGTATAAGCTTGTTCTGAGAGTACAACTGTACAAGTGCTGTTTGTAATATTGGGAATGGGAGTGCCTTAGTCACATTTTAGTAAGGTTGACAACAACTGTTTATTTAAATGCCTCAAATTTGCTCTGATTGAATATCCTCTCAGGAGTCAGGCGTGCAGGATATGTTCTTTCTTCAGTTCAAAATACGAGTCTTATGCCCTATAAGTCCAGTCAGTTGTTCCTTTCAACTTTGGGTATAACTCTTAGTAACTTGGTTCTGTCATTTATCTAACTGATTCAAATATTTAACAGTTGTTTGTCTTACCTATCAAAAGGGAAACCTGCACTGTTATCTGCCCTTTTTCTTTTGCAATGGTTTTAAAGGGGCAAGGTTGTGTATTTTAATTTTGCTGACAGGTATGAATAAACTTTCATTATTAAACATGAAAGGATGTCCAATTACTGCAGCATGCCTGTAGACAGTTTCTGGTCTTACTCCTCTCTTTATTGTATGCATCAGATGACAAAAGTTGTTCTTAGGCTTTGACAGTCGTGAAAGAAATTTCTTGAAATCTTCAGAGACTTATACTGATTTTTTTTCTTTAATTAAGTATTAGCTTCTTTTTAGCAAGTTCTGAAACTTCTCATTGTCCTGTTCTGAAACAGGAAACTTATCTTCCCCTCCCTAAAGTGGCTTCATTATCTTCCTTTCTGCCAGGACTCCCAAATGATTCCTCACTGATACGACCCATTTTTTGTTGCATTTGCAATAATAATTTTTTTGGTATAGGGAAAAAAAAGTAGAAACGAAAAAATACCTCTAGCGGTGTGTAGAGCTTGTCCAACTATCACACTTGAACATGCAAAGATGCAATCTATCTGATGATGGGTGTGACAAGTTCTCAGGTGAGATGGAACTGAAAATATTATATTTCAATCCTTGTTTTTATGTTGTTAGAGCTCCAAAATTATGGGTATCAGCTCTTATGACCAGTTTGGTCTGTATCAGTCATATCGTATGAAAAAAGCCGCATGCCATCCTGTATAAATGCAGTCCTTTAGCGTACTGATTTCTCTATGTTCGATGTGCACCATGATGTATCATAGGATACATCTAATGCATTACAACATTGGAGGCAGTTCACCAGATTAATGGACTGGGGATGGAAAAGAAACTTCTTCATTATTAATCTTCTGGTTGCATAAACTTTTCTGTAAGTATTAAAATGGTTTCTTTGGTTACACTTTTCTTTGTTGCAGAACTTGTCAACCTGAAAGCGCTTAATATAGGCTTCAATAATATCACAGATGAATGCTTGAAACATTTGAAAGGTAAACTTCATTAAAGCCAAGTCGTACTTTTAGTTTTGCTCTCTGGTTTGGTGTGTAACTGTTTATACTAGATGGATTTTGTTGCTGACCATTTCCGTTTTGGAAAATGTGTTTTTAGATGGTGACTTTGAATGGGGATCATTATTTGTTAATCTTTTATATTTACAAAATTTCTCTTAGGAGGAGCTGAGTTGGTTATTTGAATGTTAACATGGCTCTTTATGAAATTTGGCACTAGGAAAAGTCTAGTTCAGACTCAAAGCGCCTTATGATGACCTTTGTGCATGATTATTTACATTGACCACATTTAAGTAGCTAGAATTATGAAAACAAGCACATCATGTTGGAAATTAGTATTTTAATTATAAGATGTACTTAAGTTCATTCTGTTTTCCGAGTTTATTTCTGTTGTACGTTTGAACTGAGAGAGATATTTTGAACTAGCACTATTTTGGAAAATATTGTATGATGATAATCTTAATATGTTAAAAACATGTTTATTTTTTTATTTTAGAATAGGCATGTCGCCTGTATTGTACGGGCGTTCATCATCCTCTTGAAAAGAAGCAAGCATATCCGCTTCAAAGTACCATTTCTCATAACATTTTCTTATCCGGAGCCTCCCTAAAATGTGGCCAAATGAATCATCAGAATCAGAAACATTGTTCGCTTCATCTGATAATGAATCAGAAGAACTAGGCTCAGCCTCCGATCCATCTACAATGAACCTTCCCAAGCTTCCAGATTCTCTGCTCACTGTGGCATCATCGTCCTTACCTAGATTCTCAATTATAAATTCAGCGTTCTAGATGAAAAGCCCTTGGTGGCTCCCATATCCTCAGCAGCAGCAGAAAACAAAAGCTCGAGTTGCTGACAGTTTTAAATTGTGCAGTCTTCAACTTTAGATTTGATCATGCTGTGCTGTACATTTTTTGCAGAATGTGAAGAAGTTTTCCCTTTCTGACCCAAATCCACCATCCTCAACCCCGCACGAAAGAGTTACCTGCGTGTGTATGTGTTCCAATCTTCCTCTTTCAATTGCTAAACATATTGCAAGTTGAGCCATGCTTGAGATTTGTGCACGTAGAGGTATGTATTTGGAGATCATGTGTTACATACTTTGGTGGTTAGTGGCAACCTCATACTCAATTATGTTGATTACTTGCACAAGGACACTAGCTGTATGACTCAATGCCACCTCTAAGAGCAAACTTAAGATGATGAACACCTAAGTACAAAGGATATCAAGAGTTGCCAAGTCTATTTGGATGCGTAGTGGACGTTGGAGTGGCACCCTTGACTTCATGATAGCTAACTTGGACGACTATGCCATGCACCTTATGTGATTTCTTAAGACAGACACATGTCATGATGGCACCATATCTTAGAAGTATCATAATTATTGACAAGACCCGACTTGCGTAGGTAGCTGGTTATGACTTGGGTAAGGCTATAGATAGACCAAGGATAGCTCCAAAGAGGATGATTGCATCATATGTGTTAGACTCACCACCTCGGGTTTTTTTATGGTGGCGCATAAAGCAGTTAGCGGTAGATGAGCAAGTAGATCAACGTTGTCAACTTGGTCATAGTTGTGTGAGGAGTTACGTTTGTAGTTCCTACCTTCATAGATTGATTGGCTCTACTAGATGTCCATATTACAACCGAGATATATAGGGAGTGTGAGTGAGTATATTCATTATTTTAGCACACCTCTACTGGATGTATGTGATGTGTTCGATAAGGACAAGCTCTTTCAACTTGTGCACAAGTTATAACCTTAGGAACATATAAAGATGTGTAGGCATATATCATATGTCATGATGATTGAAGAATCACTAGTAGACTTTCATGGGATGCCGAACTTTGAGGATTCTTCTTTGTCAAAAAGAAGTGAGCAAAAAGGTAAGGATGATACACTACATGTTGGCAAATAAGTGGTAGGCGTAGAAGATGACATACCCTCTCTGGTGTTAGCATTCGACAAGATTTAGCTCCTACGACAAGAGACTTGTGTGACTGACTGGGGAAAGCATATGTAAGTGCAGACTCAATAGGAGGGCCTTAAAATTGGTTAATATATTTGTGGTAGGTTGCACTGCATGAGGGACTATATAAAATGTGAGAAGTTGAATGCCTATTGATCAGGGATCAAGCAGGACCACATATTTAGAATGAGGCTAGACCAAGCACTAAGAAAGACTTCGTGAGAGTTGCATCCTTTAAGTGACTGAATGCATAGGGAGCTAAGACACAACCACGCTCGAGACTTGTGCACGTGGAGGCGCATATTGGATATCACCTAGTATGTTCTTTGGTGAATAGTGGTGCCAAGGACACTAGGCCAATTCACTATCTTTGAGAGCAAACTCAAGATGGTAAATGCCTGGGCATAGAGGATAGCAGGAGTTGTTAAGTTCGTTCGGATGCATATTGGTTGTTGGAGCGACTCCCGTGACTTCACGGTGACTAATTTGGATTATTACAACATGTATCTTAGTTGTAATTTCCAAGGGTAGGCATATGCCATAGTGGCACCAATGAGACCCAACCATGGTTAGTAGTTGGTTATGATATGGGTAAGGCTATCCAAAGATTAGGAAGAGCTCTAATATAATTGTGAGCCTTTGAGTGAGGTTGAACCAACTAAGGACAACCCCATAGAAATGGTAGTCGAGTAAGAGCATACACCACATAACATTAATCGTAAGGTGCTAACCATAGTTGAGGAGCCAGTGACACCTAAGAGTGTTGCAAATAAGTTGTGTGATACGAGGACATGATCGAGATGCATATGGCAGTCAAATGTGCCCACTGACATGACCCTTGTATAAAGGGAGAGGAGTTGCACTATAGTTTGTAACAAGACGAGGCAACAACAATCAATGTAAAGTGAGGCATGGGTATGGCTGGAGAGAGCTCGTCGATGTAGGAGATCACTTGGACGTAGAGTTGGAGATTTAGAGCATGGATCCCCTAAACAACGTTGGGTACATCATGGACAAGGTCAACCTTCAAGGGGGAGAATTACCACAAGACACCAACCTAGTGTTCATAGTGCCCGCACACGATTTGTATGGCGCATGGACTGGGACTTAGAAGCCCCCAACTTGATTCGGTCTTAGAGTCATTTGGATCATAGTTTAGATAGTAGATTTGTTTTGGAGTCCACATTAGTTGGGATCTATATTAGTGTCATAGTGTCACATTTTGTATGTCTATGTTAACTATCTCTTTTTCATTAGTGTCATGTCATAGTATTCATGTGATTATGTATTGTTCATATTTTAGCCTCTAGACTATATAGAGGTGCAAGAAATTTTGCCATAATCTACGCTTAATTTTCTTTTACTCTCCATTGATTTTGAGAGAACTAGCCATGGGACAAATGAGCTTGATCGTTGTGTAGAGGTTGAGCAATGCCATTATAGATTGAGTTAGCAATGCTCTAGCAGTTTTTCAGTTTGTCGAAGCTCGATATATGACAATTGGTATCATAGTAAGTTTCATAGATTTACTATGAATTTGATTTTGGTAGCTAGAAAGTGGTGGGATTGATCAACACTTGTTTGTTGCAAAAATAAAAAAATCATCACTACTATTTCAAGCGAGAGGGAATGGATGATGGTTCCATTCCTAGCACAGGTTAGGTACCTAGGATTCAACATTTTGGGTTTGTGTATGATCTTGGTGATTAGCTTTGAGTCTACAGAGATTACCCAAGGAGAAACAGTTGTCGTGGCCATGATTTGCAAAGGAATAGAGGATTGCTAGCATGAAAACATTTGGATGACCGAATTTTTCAATGTTGGGGTCTGAGCAACATCATTCATGTTTTTCACGTCACATGAGATCATAGAATGCCTCTAATCATACGCAGATCAAACCAGAGAGAACAACATAATTTTGATGTTTGATTAGCTTCCTATTGAGTCCCGATTGTGTAAGAACATATTGCTTGAAGAAATATATTTTTCTTTGTGGATTTTTATTATGTTTTTGCCACTGTCGGTCGTCCAATGACTAACAACCTCAAAGCTGCTACAACTAGTCTATTTGCGGTGGCTACTCCGCTACCTTCGGTCTTCTCCACCCTCTTCTGTTTTATCATGTTTTGTTACTATAGCAAGGAGTTTGAATTGGATCCCATTATTGTTCCTCAAGAACCAAACACAAATACAATTTTTTATTAAAACCTAGCCCTATTGACTTGACCCTAGTTCATTCAATCAAACCCGACTAAATCGAGTCACCACATGACCAAAGGTTAGTCATTTTTGTCTGACTATTTCTTTCTTGTTTATGATCGGAAGCCAATCAATGTATCTATCACTGAAAATCTCTTGATGAGTCCTTTATGATGATGTTAGTTTTAAGGATTAAATTTGACCATTGTGTTCCAAAATAACTCAATTTTTGTGCACAACTCACTATTGTCTTGAATAAGGCTTATTGGATAATCTTTCCTTTTCGTATAATTTAGACTTATAATTAAACCATACTCATATGAACATGGATATTCGAGGTCTACTTCAGACGCTGGGTATGTGGCCACACTAGAGGAGCATATTAGACTTTAGAGTATTGACAACTCACCTAGAGTCACTTCTTGAGGTGTAGTCTACTCCTGATACAATATAGGCATCATATAGTATGAGTAGCAGGCAAGCCGGTCAATCAATGATCTTCCCAATTGTTGTTCTCAAGACTTTGTTGGGGTCTCTAGTTTTGAAGACCATAAAGCATGTTGCTTCTCATTCATCAAGGTTCTTGAGCTCAAGACCTTTGATGGAGCTCATAACAACAAGGTCTTGAAGAATTTTATTTGGAATCTTGAGACTACTTTGACGCTATGGACGTGCTTAAAGTAAAGATGTTGACAATAGTTTCATTGTTTCTTTATGGTGATGTGAAGCTATGGTGGTGTACGAAGCAATTGATAGTGGACAAGTAGGTAAACCGACTGTTTTCACTTGAAAATTGTTGGGCGACGAGTTACATCGATAATGCCTATCAACTTTATAGATTGGTAGTTTCTTGAACGGTTGTTACAACTGGGATATCAAGGAGTGTGCATAAGTATATTTTAGCATGACTCTACTATACAATAAGGACAAGCTATTTGAGTCTGTGCACAAGTTGCAACCTTAAGTGTAGATAGAAATGTGAAGGTAGGGAACAATTGAGGGATGTACATCATGCAATGGTGATCAAAGAGTCATTGATAGACTTTCATAGGATGTAGAACTTTGAGGGTTCTTTGTCATCAAGGAGTGAGCAAAAAGGCAAGGACAATACATGAGTCAATGTCAAAATAGGTGGTAGGCGTAGACGTCGATATACCACATCACCTCATGACAGTGCTTGATAGGATTCAACTCGTGCCTAGATAAGAGACTCATCCGAGTAACTAAAAGAAGCAAGCGTAGACTCACTAGGAGGACCCTAGAGCTGATAGCTACATTTGTGGTGGTTTGCACGACATGAGAGACTATCTGAAGTATAAGAAGCTTAATACCCTATAGATAAGGGGTCAAACATGATTAAGTATTCATGATGATGCTAGATCGAGCATTCAAGAGGACCTTGTGAGAGTTGCATCCTTTTAGTTGCTTAACATATTGTAGGCTGAGATGTCGTTGTGCTCAAGGTTTGTGCATGTGGACAAGAGATCATGCAAGGGCACTCAATGACTCACCACTTCTAAGAGCAAACTATGGATGTTGAATGCCCAAACATAGAGGATAACATGAGTTGCTAAGTCCATTTTGATACACATTAGATGTTGGTGTGATACCTTTGATTTCATGATGACTAACTTGGACGACTACATGTACCTCAAGTTTCATTTTCTAAGGCAGGCGTATAGAATTTGCATCTTAGAGGTATTGTGATTACTAACAAGACCTATCTTGGGTTGGTAGCATATTGTAACTTGGGTAAGGCTACCGAGAGACTAGGGAGAGCTCAAGAGAAGGTGATTACAATATATTTATCACCCTTTGGGTTGGAGGTTGAACTAACTGAGAACAATCCTGTAGAAGAGGTAGTCAAGCTAAAGTAGATGACACAAAGCATTGATTGTGTGGTGTCAATCATAGTTGAGGAGCCAGTTTCACCCAAGAGTATTGTAGATGAGTTATGCGGTACGAGAACGTCACCAAAACACTCATGACAACTACTTGTGTCCCTTGACATGACCTCTAGGAAATGAGAGAGGAGTTGTTCTCAGATGTGAACGCTCCTAGACACTCATGACAACTACTTTCTGTATAGAGCGAGGCATGAGCATTGTTGGAGAGAGCTCGTTGACATAGGATACCATGTGGGTATGGAGTTGTAGATTTAGAGCGTGAAGTACATAGACAACATTTAAGCAGTCCATCACCCACACGAATGCTAGGCCAGGAACCCCATACCAGGGTTTCATTACCATCTTCGGGTTTTCCTGAGTTTTTTGCCAAGAACACCTCGAAGGGGAAGGGGATTGTGATTAAGGATGTGGATCCTGTTAAGAACTCTAATGCTGCTGTAAAACCTAGAGACTCGGGAAAGGCTTCTTGTGATGCGAATATTCCAGCAGATGTGTCCCAGTCCTCTGCTTCTTTTGCTGGGGTTTCATCTTTGCATTTTGGTCACCGTGTTGATCATGATTCACTTGAGGATGGCATTAACTTAAGAGAGTGGCTTGGTCCTGGGAGCCACAAATTAGGTAAACCAAAGAGATTGCTTATATTTAGGCAAATTGTAGAGCTAGTCAATCTTGCCCACTCCCAAGGAGTTTTTATAAAAAAGTTACAGCCGTCAAGTTTCATTGTCTCGTCAGATAACCAAGTTAAGTATATAGGCCCCTCCACATTTCATATCTCACCACCTTGCTCAGCTCGTAACAATGGTTCCATGAACTCTTCTACTGATGGTTCAGTGAAAAGGAAATGGCAGCAACAGCTGTTCTCTCTTAATCAAGGTGATATGAAACATGAAAGTATGTCAGTGGGTCTACTACGCAGCTATGGTCCACCGACCTTGAAACATCTTAAGTTGAACAATGGATTAAGGTTGTCTAATCGGCATCATATATTGTCTTCACAATCGTGGTCCAAACCTGAATCAGTAGCTGATGGGACTTCAAATAGTAGTTTAGCAACACATTCTCGATGTGGAATGAGGCTACGTGAGAATGGCTATGAAGACCATGATGCTTTTACAAGGTTCACTCACTCGGAGTTGCCTGATCAACCTCAGCAGCCATCTATTCTTAGTGTTAAGCAGTTGGAGGAGACTTGGTATGCTAGTCCAGAGAACATCAGTGGCAAGTCATGTTCCTCATCATCCAACACATACAGTCTTGGCGTTCTTCTCTTTGAGGTACCAGCATATTTGAGATACTTGTCTGCAAGTTCTACATTTGTTGTGTGTGTGTGTGTGTCTATATATATATATATATATACAGAGAGAGAGAGAGAGAGAGAGAGAGAGAGAGTTGCTAGACTCTCTTACATGATAGACCATCCATGCTAATCTGGACCATCAGATTGGAAAGATGGATGGTCTAGATCAAAAAAGTAAAAACTGCAAAAGTACATGATGTACTTTGTGTTTTTTTGTTTCTCTTTCAAAAAGCAAGTTTCAAAATTTGCTTTTTTGATTTAGACCATCCACCTTTCCAGTCTGACAGTGCAGATTGACATGGATGGTCTTGCATAAACGAAGTCTAGCGAGTTCCATATGTATATGTGTGTGTGCACGTGCATGTGTGTGTGCATGCTTTTCTGCTTGTGTGTGCACTTGGTATTCTGTAAACCCAAGAGAAAATAACACTTGAGGTTTAGGTTTTGCATTTTGAACTTGCATGCTTTTCAACTTCTGTTTTTGACAAATCATAAACTATAGCTGTTAAGCTAATGGAAAATCTTTCTGTCTCAGTTGTTTTGCTGTTCCGAATCATGGGAAGTGCATACAGCATCAATGTCAGATTTAAGGCATCGTATCCTCCCACCTAATTTCTTGGCTGAGAATCCAAAGGAGGCTGGCTTCTGTCTTTGGCTGCTCCATCCTGAACCTTCATCACGGCCTAAAGCATGGTAGAGTTTTGTAAGAGTTCTTTATTCTTGTTGGAGATCCTTGAATATATGCATTTTAGAAATTTGTTAAGCCAAAATATAATAACACTTTAAAATTTCATGCAACACCTTGTTCATAGAATTTTACCGTCTATCTTGTACACAATTTTGCATTTGTTATCATGTTTTGGTTTAGTCAAATCTCTAGAAGGAAATAATTATATTTACATGAAGTTTGAAAGTGAAAGTTGTCTGTAACAATACTTTCCAAGCTGCACTAGTTTGCATTAATAAGCTGCTTGTTATAAGTTGGGAGTGTACTGGAAAGGGAAAATGAGGTATCAAATGATGGAAGAGGTCAAATTTTCCCTAATCACATGGAAATGTTTTTCCGGATTCTAGTTTTATGACATATTCAGTAAGATATTTGGTTCTTAGAATTCAAAATGAACCTTTTCTGGTGTCAGTGTCAGGCTCAGGTCCATGCATTTGTTGCCTTGGAATTCTCTTTTTGTACACCATAACCTCTTATTTTCAGCCTTCATGTGGAAAAGCATGGCATCCTTAAAGGCATGTGTGGCATCTCCTTGAGGGGCTGTAGATGAACTTAATGTAAAAAATATACTTTTGGATGTTGGTCTTGTCATGTGGAAATACGTATGTGCCAAAAGCAAAAGGAGAGCCCATCCCTTTCCCACACTAGGTGGATAAGCAAGATGAGTTCTGTTTCATAAGAATTTGAACTTCGCCAGTCTTGCTTGTTACTGCTACTTCTCATTTGCTTCTGAACTGGAGTTATATCTTCCTGTATACAGAATACTTGATGTCCATTTTCTCCAACTTGCGTTGATTCTATGTGGTCTCTTTTTCAAATTGCTCCATAAACCCTAAGTGTTTAAAATTATCTTATGTGAAATTTATTCTAGTTTTTGACCTTTGCATCTATGTGTCATATATTATATGAAATTTGTGCCTGTGCTGACCATAGTTGATGGTTCCTCATGTTTGGATTTGCAAACCAATGGTCTCCCTGTGGAGCTATCTACCACTAAGTGGTGTACCTTGGACGTATGCCATAGGTAGTTTTTAAGGATTTTTTCTACTGATATTTCTGCGTATTATTTCTCGGGTGAGTCGATATGACTTTATGTGCCCCTAAAGTTATAAGTTCATGAACTGATTTTAAGAGATAACTGTTTTACATGAACTGAATCAGCTTCTATGATGATTACATATACTTGTTTTTCCTCAAAGAAGAAAAGTTTACATGAATTAGATGAGAGGTATGTGTATTACTAGTAAAATGTGCATCTGGTGTTTTTGTTCCTATGTGCATGCCCCAACTTTTTAACTTTATTAAATTACCTGTTCTGTTAATAATCATAGTGGTTTTTATTTTATAGCACCATCAATTGTGTGTATGATAAACTGTCATACAATTGCATTGAAACTTAGAGATTCTCTAGGATTCAAGAATTGGTGAACTTGGTGATCTTGTTGATAGCAATGCTATCAGTCATGCATGTTGATGGGCCCGTTCTACTTGTTCAGCATTATAGGTTCATCAAGTTTTTCATGATGTGTTTCTTGTGATAGTTATTGTTATTATGAGTGGTCTATGGTGCTGATAGTTTTTTGTTGTTGACCTTAAAATTTGTCTTTTGCCTCACTTTAGAAGATCTACTTAAAGCATTTCTGATCATTGTTCGTTTGGTAAAATGGCAGGGAAGTTTTACAATCAGACTTGTTACTTGAATCACAGGACTTCTCCATGGAAAAGCATTCATTCCTGTCCTTGGATGAAGAAGATGCTGAATCAGATTTGCTACAGCACTTCCTTGTAACCGTGAAAGAGCAGAAGCACATTGAGGCCTCTAAGCTGGTTGATGATATTGGATGTTTAGAAGCAGACATTCAAGAAGTTGAAAGAAGGCAATCATTTATGCGAAGAAATGACATTTTTCATAAAGTATGCAAGGAAGACGAGACACGCAGTGGCTTGTCAATTGAAGATGAGAATTTCACTGAACGACTAAGGTTGGCAGGTGAAAAGAAAGAACATTTTCCAACAGTTCTGGAAACTGCCTCTTGGTCACAGACAGCATGTTCTAATAAAGCCAGAATATTGAAAAACATTAAGCAGCTGGAAGATGCATATTTTTCCATGCGTTCAAAACTTAAGCTTTCTGAAAGTGGGAGTGCAGCAAGGGAGGACAGAGAAGTGCTGAGGAACCAAGACAGATGCTTACTAGTGTCAAGAAATAATGCCGAGGTCTGTAAGAACTCTGGAAAAGATGACACTCGTGGAGCCTTTTTTGATAGTTTTTGCAAATATGCTCGGTATAGTAGGTTTGAAATACGGGGTACTTTGAGAAATTGTGATTTACTAAATTCTGCAAATGTTATTTGTTCTTTGAGTTTTGACCGTGATGAAGAGTATTTTGCTGCTGCTGGCGTGTCAAAAAAGATCAAGATCTTTGAGTTTCAATCTCTGTTGAATGACATGGTTGATATTCACTACCCTGCAATAGAGTTGTCAAGCAGATCTAAGCTCAGTTGTGTGTGCTGGAACAGCTATATTAAAAACGACTTAGCATCAACCGACTATGATGGTGTAGTTCAGGTTTGTATGTTGTTTTTATCTTGAAAAATAGTTTGCGAATGTTCTAGCTGTTCTTTGCCACTTGTGCGCCATTCTTGGCTGCATGCTTTCATGTGCATCAAATGAGTGGCACTTCCATTTGAAAGGCTCTACTTGCTTCCATCACTTTTCTTCTCTTTGAAAATGGAGATACAAGCTGCTCAAAGCTACATGGCCAGTGAGTAGCTGAGAGTAGGATGCTCGTCTTTGTGAATATGCACATATGCATGCGTGTCTGCCCATATTTTCAGAAGTTCTTCTTAATAGGCCATTGTCTTTCATTGACAGTGAGGAGGTTGTTCTTCTGGCATATCTGGTCAATGAAACCAAGATGAAAACTCGTTTTCCTAAAATATATAAAAGGACCCTGTTATGAAAATGAGGACTCTTATGAATGTTCTATGAAAAGCTAAAAGCAGTTGATTTTTCAGAACATGTCATGATAATAAATACATCAATGATATGGTTGGAGAGGGAAAATGAGAGGGAAAAGAGAGAACTATAAATTGAAGTTTTTTCCTTGCGAACTTAGGAGCAAATATACAATAACTTTCAAACATCATTAAGGCTTGTTAAAACAAATGAAAATCTTTCTTCTCTACGGTTGTCAATCCAGGCATTCGTTTGTGCAAAAAGAAGATTGTAATGCTTTTTGCATCACCCTGATGACCATCCCCTGGTTGAACGTTAGGCTGGTATACGAGTGAATCACCATTTAGTACTTTATGTTTGTCAACTGAACATGAACAAACTAATTAGACAAAAACGGTAAAAAATTGTCTGCCTTCTATAAGCAGGCATTTGTTGAAGAATATGCATATTTGCTGTTCTTAGTGTTAGTTTTGTAATTTTTTATATTTGGGTATTATTGTAATTGCCAGAAGTATTAGGGGTATTTTGGTCATTTTATGTTTTACAACCCATTATATAAGGGTTGAACGTTTTGTATTAGGGTTAAGAGTCTGATTAATAGAAAGTGAGAAAGAGAGGGGGGATGACCTCCATTTGGAGGGTCTACCCCCTCCTTCAAATCTTCATTTTTACTCTTAAATGTTCTTTAACATTTGTAAGGTTTAATCTTTCATTTAGCTACTCTTGAATTCCAACATGGTATCAGAGCTTAATCGTAAAGATCACAAATGTACAGATTCGAGAGATGATTAAATCAATGGTGGTTGAAGCGTGGAAGGCATAATCTGTCCTAGAGCAAAGAAGAATTATGAAATACTGTGCAAAACATTCCATCCTGATGCAAGACACAAATTGGAAGTAAATCCTTTTTTTGGATTGTGAAATGGTTTATGCTATTCTATTTGATTATGGTTGTGCTCACTATTTAATATGACTTCTAACTCTAGATCAATTTTGTTACCTCATTCTGCGATGAGGAAGATGACATGATCAATATGTATTATTTTGAAGCATGCAGACCAATCTACTTTTCAACAAGTACACCAGGCCATTCTCGGGCAGGAAGGAAATGGTTGTGCCTCTAAGATTACACACTTAGCTTATTATCTATTTGATTTATTATCTGATGAAGTGAAGAAGTGTTTCATGCAACAAATCCTGACCTCGTTTTGTGGATTCATAGAGAATGTTTTGCGAGCACAAGGTGGAATAAACTCATCGAGTCATCGTATCTTGAAATTCACGGTTCGTGTTCTTCAGGCCCTCAATGGTAGTAGTAATGATATTTCAAAAAGGGATAGTTATGGGAAACATCTGTGTGAGGCATTATTGATTATTTCAAGCATGAAGAATACATACTTATCTCATGACATTGATAGGGTTATTTTGGGTCTACAATCATTATTCGTGATGGGTTCTGCCGATTCATACATGAGTCTGGTTTATATTAAACCAGCTTTATCTTCTTTTCAAGCCAACCTTTGTCATATGGAAATAGTAGAGTGAAGAGAATGTGATTAGTTGTGCAATCTGGGAACTATATCATAAGTTCTGCAAAATCGCCTGCTAAGCGTGTGAAGATAGAAGTAAATCTCGAGCCCAGTGCACAGATGTTCTCAAGGAAGAAGAAGAAGACGAAAAAGAAGGTGTTGGCTGCCAAAAGTGACGATGGTGGCTGGCCCATTCTTTCCAGATTTTCCAAAAGAGGTTCTATAAAATTCTAGAAAGGAAGATTTGAATTTTTTGAGAAAGATATTTTCATTTCTTTTGAATATCAAATGTTGAATTTGTAAGGAAGGAAACGAGAAAAGTAATCATGGAAAGTTACTTTTCTGATTTTGTGAGGAAGGAAACCAGAAAATAGTTATGGAAGATCATCTTCCTGATTTGGTGGAAATGATAAGATAAAAGGAAAGAATTATCCCCACCATTTTAGGAAAGAAAGCTAGTAACTGCAGCCATCATTTGGATAAAGAAACTAACTGCATAAAGGATAATCCCCACGATTTTAGCAATGGTTTTTCTTGCTGTAGAAAAAGAAAGGATGAAAAGAAAGGTGGTTAGTTGCCTAATGTGCCCATCCATCCCAAATATTGTGCTAAGAAAAGCCAAAAGGGAAAACTTCGTTATAAATCTGACTAACTTATATGACCATTTCTTTGTTTGTGGTGAATGCAAAGCTAAAGTGGCAACAACTCGATTACCATATTTTGATGGTGACTAGTGACCTGATGCATCAGAGGATATAATTAATCTTCTTAGGCAAGAAGAAGATGGAAGGAAACAATAAAAGAAAGGAAAGATGAAGAAGACTAACAAAAAAAGGGTGCCGAAAACTGTTGCACAGACTGATCTTTCTAACAATGCATCTAAGGATGCTCTTTTGATGCAAAAGCTTGGTGAAACCATCAGTCACCATTTTATCTGGATGGACAAGTTGGACCAAGAATGGTGGCAGCTTCAGGAACGATATCTGTTGGTGCTTTGGAGGTTACAAGAAACCATGCCATCCTAGGTAGTGTTGGCATGCAGAAGCATTTTCAAGGTTTCGTGGCTCGTCGTCATTTCCATGATTTGAGGAGAGCAGTCATTTACTTGCAGTCATACATAAAGGGTGAAGAAACAAGAAAGGAGTTTGACCTTCTCATAAAGAGGCAGAGAGCAACTATTGCTATATAGAGGCAGATAAGACTATTTATTGGCTGGAGGAAATACAGAAACATGGTTAAAGCCATAGTGCTTTTGCAATCAGATATTCGTGGCTGGAATACAAGGAGGCAATTCCCAGCAGCACGAGGGTTAAGAAAATCAAATTTGCAGCCAGTAAAATCAGCTACAAAATTGGACAAGGGACATGATAATACTCAAGGATCAAGAAAAAGAGCCTATGCAATTGAAAAGTTCAGTTCTGGCAGAACTTGAAAGGTATGTTCTCAATGCTGAGGCAGCTTTGAAGGAGAAGGAAGATGAGAATGTATTGCTACAAGAGCGAATTCATCAGTATGAGAGACGGTAGACAGAGTATGAAACAAGAATGAGGTCCATGGAAGAGAAATGGCAGAAACAGATGATGTCATTGCAGATGAGTTTGACTGCAGCTAAGAAGAGCTTGCTGCAGCCATGAGGGCAAGTGAAGGACCTCCTACACAGAATGATGCCAATGATGTGGGGTTTTGGCCTAAATGCACAAGTTGTTGCAAGGAGGATAGCTGCCACATATGAATCATGTTGCAGTAGAGAGGTTGCTGCAGCAAAAGCAGACTTAACTATATTGAATTTTGAGGAGAGATCTTCTTCACAGTTGCTGCCACTGCATACAAGTTTTGTTAGTACATTGAAGAAGGCTTTATGAGTGGAGTTGCATCTTCTTTAACAAGAGATCTTCGTGTCGAAAGAGTGAGAGAGATGTTAAGAAAATAGTATGAAGAAAAGCAAGAAAGAGAAGGCAACCGTGTAGGGGTGCCAACGTTCAGTTGTGGGCAGATTGGATGGAATGTCTCTAATCTACCGATTCTTGTAAGTTTACAGAAAAGAGATGGAGGTTGAAGATTACAGTCATGAGGACTGCATAAATTCCTTTATTTGCAGCCAGTGAGGTTGTAGGAATTTATAGCCATGAAAGCTGCTTGAAAAGGACAACTATGAAGGCGAATTGATGAATTATTGCAGTAAAAAAGCTATTGAAAATTATCGCAGTCATGAAGCTGCTGAAGATGAGCAACCATGAAGGCTTAGTTGAAAAGTGTTGCAGTCAGGAAGGTTGCTTGAAAATGGATAGCCAAGAGGACTGTAAAATTCAGAAAATATGAAGTCGTACGTAGTGAGTGCTTTCTTATTTGGTCAAACAATAGAAATGCAAATAGAAGAAAAAGATAGAGTGCAGAAAATTAGTTTTTTTTATCACCACATATGTTGAAAATCAACTCAGAGAAGAAACAGATGCATTGTTTCTTATAGAATATGATAGTATCACCTAGAAGCATAAAGATTAAGACCTTAAGTTGCTGAAGTAAACAACCACGAGGGCTAGAAAAGCGGTTGCAGTCACCATGTGAAGGGGCGCAAACCGACTAGTATGAGCAGAAGTGTGTATTCTGCTATTTGAGTGGTAGAGAGAGAATACTCAACCAACACACCGGCTACAGTCACCATGTGAAGGGGCGAAGGAAAAGCCGTGTGAAGTGTGTATGGTGGAGATAGTACCTCGTACCATAAAAGATCAACTTTTTCAATAGTAGAAAAACATGACTTTTGAAGTGTAGCTTCCTAATCACTTCATGGAGAAGAAAGAAGAGAGGGAGCCACCAACACTTATATAGAAGAAAGAACCAATTTTTCGGTAATTTTGGAGTTCGAAGTATCTTACTCTCAACTTGAGAGGGGGTGTTGAAGAATATGCATATTTGTTGTTCTTAGTGTTAGTTTTATAATTTTTGATATTTTGGTATTATTGTAATTAACCAGACTACTAAGGGTATTTTGGTCATTTTATGTTTTACAACCCATTATATAAGGGTTGTACTTTTTGTATTAGGGTTAAGAGTCTGATTAATAGAAAGTGAGAAAGAGAGGGGGGGGCAGCCTCCATTCGAGGGTCTACCCCCTCCTTCAAATCTCCTAACATTTGTTAGGTTTAATCCTTCACTGTGCTACCCTTGAATTCCAACAACATTCATATAGTTTCACTCGCTCATGCATGCACACATGCACTCTTGTGGGGTTTATCATGGACAGACCCTGTAGTGAGCAATACTCTACATATGCATGTGATAATAATGTTGTCCTTGGGCAAAAAAGGATAAAACTAGATTAAGACATAAAACTCTTATTTTTCTATGTGAATCTGCATGATGCTGAATAAAGTTCTGACCTTTTGTTTTTACAAGAAGATGCAGCTTATTTTTGGCAAAGCAAAGACTAAAACAACAAAGATAGAAAAAAATGCTTGCATGGTTGCTAAGAATTTTCAAATGCTTAACTTATTGTTGGAGGATCTAAATAGTGCCTGCTATTCAAGCCAGAAGAAATGGAAACTTGAATCTCTTGTTGATTATTACTGCTTAGCCTGTAATCTTTTGTTTATTGAAAGCATTTATCTGTGCCTCATTATGTGCTAATAAAAAAATGACTTGCTGCATTTCTGTTTCTACTTTGCTGGTTTTAGTTATGGGATGCAAGCACTGGGCAGGGATTTATGCAGTTTGGTGAGCACCAAAAGAGAGCATGGTCTGTGGATTTTTCATCAACTGACCCAACAAAACTGGCCAGTGGAAGTGATGATTGTTTTGTTAAACTTTGGAGCATAAATGAGGCAAGTGCCTTTATTCTACTATGTTTTTTCCAATATTGTAAAAAGTGTATTGGTGCCCACACCGCATAGGACACCGATACGGATTTATGCAGTTTGGTGAGCACCAAAAGAGAGCATGGTCTGTGGATTTTTCATCAACTGACCCAACAAAACTGGCCAGTGGAAGTGATGATTGTTTTGTTAAACTTTGGAGCATAAATGAGGCAAGTGCCTTTATTCTACTATGTTTTTTCCAATATTGTAAAAGGTGTATTGGTGCCCACACCGCATAGGACACCGATACGGATTTATGCAGTTTGGTGAGCACCAAAAGAGAGCATGGTCTGTGTATTTTTCATAACAAAACTGGCCAGTGGAATTGATGATTGTTTTGTTAAACTTTGGAGCATAAATGAGGCAAGTGCCTTTATTCAACTATGTTTTTTCCAATGTTGTAAAAAGTGTATTGGTGCCCACACTCCATAGGTCACCGATACGTGATAAATGCACAGTATCATATGATACGGTGCAATTTATTTATTTATTTCTATAAAAATAAAAAATATTAATAAATCTAATTCCTAATTTTTTTTGAAGTTAACGAACATAAGATATCTAACACAATCAACATTAAACAAAATCAAATCCAAAAGCTTGATTCAAATGAAAAGTGAGAAGACTACTAAGAGTTACAACTTACGTATCATTAAATACAAAAAGTTACAAACTACACAAAGTTAAACTAGTGAAAGTCTCAAACCACAAGTTAGAATAGAACCATCATCCAACAAAATATGAAAAATACAACTATTCATTTATTCATTTCATAAAACGTGGATCATAATCAACAAAACATCATAATCGTTGTATTTAGGATCGCCAACATCATCATCATTATCACCATAACCTTTATCTCCATCTTCCTCCTTTGCAGTTAGATCCTCGAATTCAACACTTTCCACATAATCATCTCTAATTTTTGTTTCTGCTTCTATTGCCCTCCAGTTTTCATCTTCCAAATTGATGGGAGGCTCCTCCTCTTCGACCCAATTATCAAGAATATCAATATTTTCGTACCTTAGTAGGTTATATAACACCTTTCTTGCTCTTTTTGCATCTCTTTACATTTGTCTACAAAAAAAACAAAAGAAAGAGTACAATTATAAAATAACATTATATACTCATTAATCATTATTAATAAGAGCTAAGGAGCAATAAATATATTTTTAAAATTGTTAACTTTGTCTTAACTTTATAGTGTATGCAATTATACCAAATCACGAAGACGAGCATGTTTCATGATGTTTCTCTTCTTCATATGAATATGTTAAAAAAAACTCTATTTTTTTCACATTCACTCGAACTACACGTTTGACTCAATATATGTTGAGCAAACCTCGACAAATTCACTGCATCTATACTAAAACGAGCCCACCATTCATGTAAAATAAAACACAATAATAAAAACACTTAAAGTAATCAATTTAAAATCAAATAATTGATAACTTATCAAATATCGATAAAAACAAATCATACCTGGTCGCATTTGGAAGTAGAGTTATTCTGTTATTGGCCATCCAAAATCTCCAACACATGAATATACTTACGTAACTCTAAATGGATGTTGCACCGAGTAGATGAATCTTGTAGAAGGTCAATTGCATTCATTATTCCCTTCTTAACTTCTTCATCCCCTACAAAGTTGGGAGAAAATCTAATAGAGGGGTTAAAAAAATATATAACTACATGCAAATCATGATGCATTTGTCGGTTTCAACATGGATCAATACACTTCCAAACCTTCTTTAGAAGTGATTGTTTGTGGTCAAGGTTTGCTTCTATTTTCAAATTGGCCTTATGAAATAATTTGGCCTTATCCATTTCATCATATATGTATATATATATATAAGGTGCATCATATATATATATATAAGGCATAGCAGGCCTATCTTTGTTGTCTACTATTCTTATTACCTTAACTAAAGGTACAATCATCCTAAAAAATTTATTACAATTTTTTCAAAGGTTAGGATTGAAAACATCTACCACAATAATCTTCTCCCTCTCTCGACCAACTAATACAGTCCCATTCATCAAATACAAACATCTTTTTCAATACATTTTTATTTATGACAAGATTATGAACAATAATAATGTTCATAGGAAATCTTATCACTAAAGGCTTAATCAACTCCCTGCCACCAATGTGAATTCTCATCAAATGCAATACAAAAGAGTGCTTATAAATAAAATTTATAGCATTTTTGCATGTATCTATAGTTCTCTTGATTTCAGCCACCTTCGACATAGTCGAAGGACAATTTTGGGTGCGTTGACTGCACCCAAAGACCTTAAGGTTGTGTCTCTCGCCTCTCTTGCCTCTACAATCTGCACCTCTCTCGCCTCTGCGCATTTGTGCCTCTCGCCCCTATGATTCATGGATGGAACATCGCTTTTATACATCAAGAAAAGATGCAAATAGAGACAAGATCAACAAGGCAAAAGAGATAAACAACAGAAGCCATTATAGGGCCCCTCTGGTCCTTTAATATCGAACCACCAAAACGAACCAAAATCAAGGCTTCTCCCGCACTAAATGTCGTCGGCCGCATGGATTCTTACTCACCATTTAGCTCAATCTTATGTCAAAGAGAGAGCATATGATCATCAAGCACTGGATTTCTTAAACGACTTGCTAGGATGGGAAGAGAGTGAAGTGTTTGGCCCCTTGTAAAAGGAGGGGGAGTCGGCAAAGAGCACCCAGAGGCGTCTTCGAGGGAGAGGCTGGGGAAGGCCTACTCCTTCTTCGCAGGGGCACGGAGGAGGCTAACAAAGAAAGTGACATCACAGGGGAGCGCAAGGGTGGCAGTGCTCTGGTAATCAATCTCCTCCTTCGATTGCTGAAGCAAGGCGGCAAGCACTGGCAAGTTAAGGTAGCTCGTGGGGATGATGAAGCGGTGTTGCTCCACACCGATGTAGACATGAAGGCAGCCGACCAGAGTCTGTGGGGCCTCCTTGAAGCCTCTTGTTGTTGGTCAGAGAGGGATAGGGATCACCATCTCTTAAACATTTGCTTGAGGAGGAGGACCTGATGGATTCTGTCGACCTTGTCGGAATAAGCCGACATTGGATGGAGATGATAGAAATCATGAAAAGGAAGAACGGAGTCCCCGAGAAATGCAAGTGAGGAGAGAGAGAGAGATTTCCTAAATGAAGAGGTTGGGGTTTTAATAGGGCTTTGGGTAGGAAAGGGCATGTTTCCTTCCAAGTACACATGAGTGACGTTGCTTGAACACTGAGGATTGTGAAGATTGGGGTGTGCGCACACTCACACACACAATATATATAATGTGTATATATAGATATAGATATATGAATTTATGTATGAGCAACACATTTATTATAAATATGCTCATCTCTAATGATAAATACTGCTCGCCTGAGTATCATTTAGAAAATAAAAAATGCAATTCATAAAATATAAATGATACCTTATATATTCATACATCTATAAGTAAAAATGGTAGTATAAGAGGTAGGCAGCATCCAATGATATATTGATAAAGGTTGGGTTTGCCTTATCATATGTAATGTACTCTAAAACAGCCACAATAGTAGTTGTTTACTTTTTTGCTTTAATATAAAGTTGTGTAGTTATGATTGTCATATACTTATGTTAATTGATGTCTCACTTGCTCTAATTTGAATATTATATATAATATTATATACCTTAACCATGTCCTTTTACCCAATATTTTTGAAATTTGTCGTATCCTGCACCCGTACCTGCACCTGTGTGACATAGCTTACCACTACAACATTGTCACTAATGAATTGAATATTTGTAATACCTATATCCTCAACACCTTAAAAAATAAGGAGTAAATTATTTATAGTTTTATCCGTATGAGATAAGTGATATGGTTCCAAAAACAATGATCTACGTTGATCATTTATCCAACCATCAATTATAATAGAAGAATCTGTAAGCTTATATGACTCCTTAAATTCAAAAATCCATTCATGAACAATATCAACCCATTTTTTCTTAAATTTATCTCTTAAAAGTATGACAAGTAGGAATCCTATAACCTGATCCCTTAATAGCAATATCATCTACCATACGTTAAAGAAAAATGAATTTACAATACTAAAAGGGAGGTAATTTTCGTAAAAAGATTCAGCATGCTTCATATATATTTTATGAATTATCTCCTTTGAAGTCATAATTGATCTAATACTAGTTGAACTTTGGAGGTCGTACGAGAGAAAAAAAATGAATGCAGTCCATTGTTTCTACCTCTTCTACTATCTCTTGTAGTCAACGGGTGAGTAAGAGTTGTTACAGTGGAACAAGAACTAACTCTATTGAACTAACTCTATTGTTTCTCCTCAACTATACTATGAAATTCTTTTCTATACATCTCTTGAGAAACATCCTTAAATTGTTGGAACATATCCCAACCACCTATTTTTGCACTCTCTAAACCGTAATCTTTTTCTCTCATTTAAATTGATGGAGATGTTACACATAGAATTAATGTTGGTTTTAAAATGGAGAGGAGCATAAGGTATTCTTTGTGACAAGAATATACCATTAAAGTTAAAAGGTAAATATTATAGAGCAATAATTAGGCCTGCCATGTTTTATGGTTCTGAGTGTTGGGCAGTTAATCATCAACATGCACAAAAGATGTCTGTGACAGAAATGAAAATGTTGAGATGGATGAGTGGTTATACAAGAAAAGACCGTATACATAATGAGGCTATTAGAAACAAATTAGGAGTGACACCAATAGAGGATAAAATGAGAGAATATCGTTTAAGATGGTTTGGACATATAGAAAGAAGATCAAAAGAAGAACCTTTAAGAAGGTATGAAAAACTAATTTTGGAAAGTATTAAAAGAACTAGAGGACGACCACAAAAGTGTTGGAAAGAAACAATAAAGAATGATCTAGCTTATTATGAGTTAATTGCTAACATGGCACACGATAGGGATATGTGGAAACAAAGAATCCATGTAGCCGACCCTGTCTAGTATGGTAAAAGGCTTAGTTGTTGTTGTTATAGCCTCCCATACTTACTCAATTTCACACTTTATTGTTTCATGTACCCGATGATAAGCATCCTTCTTGGTTCTCACATGATGGTGTTTTATATGAGAAATACCTTCATGCTGGTCTTCATTGCAAAACATATATTTGTTCATAAGTCTATTACCTTCGTAGACTGGGGTGCAATACTTTCATACGAAATCAGTCTAATCGGAAGCCATCAAGTTGAGAAGAGATAAACAACTAGAAGAAAAAAGCTTTTGGAAGGTAAAAAATCATGAAATCTATGAAAACCCTAAATTCTTTAGTAAAAAATCAGATGGAATGAAAAGAAAGGAAGTATGCCATGGATTTAACAAAAATCATACAGATGGAAAAGGGATTGGGTGAAAACTTGAGAATCTTAAGATTTCTCAATGAAATCAACAAAATGAAAGATGGCAAAAGGGTTTAGGAGCAAAGAGTTGGAGTGAAAAAGGGTTTGGGAAGAAGTTAATGAAAATTTTGAACTTCGAATTCTAGGTATATATATCCAAAAAATAAGTATCGACTCATACGATATGGGCTATATTGTACAATATGACATAATACAACACCATATTGTATGGTATGGAACGATAAATCGCACAACGCGATACACACGCTTGTATCATTTCATTCTCCATAACGATACACGATAAAATCGTATCATATTGTACAATATGGTATGATTTTAATAACATTGGTTTTTCCTGTAGTTCATACTTCATAGACATTTAAGTTAATCAGCAAGTTATAAGAAATTATATAGTTTTTCTAATAGATTGAAACAAGTCCTGAACTTCTTGGTTGACTGTACAAATTTTCCTTCCTATTTGCTTAATTCGCTTAAATTTTGTCATGACCTATGGTTTGAAAGGAGTGAAGGGAAACATGACTGGTAGCTGAACTGCAACTTCATTAACTCGAATTAATTCCATTTCCCTGGTGTGGCTAGTTTATTGACAAAGTTATTCGAGAAAGATCTGATTTGAAAATTGTCATTGCGAACATGTAGAAATTTGTTTCCTTGAAAGTTGAAACAATTGGTTGATATGATATTATGGAAACTCATTGTCTTGAAAAAACTGGTTGACAAAGGTACTGGATAATGTGGTCATATTTTCTCCTGTTGAGAGTCTGTTATAAGGTGCTGGTCCTTCTCTTGTATGAAATTTGCAGTTCACATTATTCTTGTTTACTTTTACAGAAAAATTGTGTTGGGACGATCAGAAACCATGCCAATGTCTGTTGTGTCCAATTCTCACCACATTCTATGCATTTATTAGCATTTGGATCTGCCGATTACAAGGTCTTCTGCAATGATCTTAGAAATATAAGGGTGCCATGGTGTACGTTGGTTGGACATGGAAAAGCTGTCAGCTATGTGAAATTCTTGGATTCAAGCACTGTTATTTCAGCATCAACGGACAATACACTCAAGCTCTGGGATCTCAGTAAAACCAATTATTGCGGTTTGTTTAGCAATGCTTGCAGCTTGACCTTGAGCGGTCATACCAACGAAAAGGTTTGTCCTTAATTCACTAGATAAAATTTCAAAGTTAAGCAGTTATTCATCATTTGCTGATAAAGATATCCCACGTCTATTTTTCAGAACTTTGTGGGCTTGTCTGTTTCTGATGGATATATTGCATGCGGCTCTGAAACTAATGAGGTACTTGTGTAAAACTTGGTTCTCTATGTTCAGCTGATATCCACCATAAGTTTGCTCTTCCCAGGCATTTTGAATTATATTCTTGCTGCTTGGTAGCTCTTTCCTGCTACATCAATGTCATCTATGTAGTGCAAGCTTAGTTTTCAAATGGATCTCAAAGCGGATTACAAATTTTACTTTTATATTTTGTCAGTCAAACTTCAGCAGTAAACCCATTAAGTTCTTAAAAATAGTTTTAGCTCACTGCTTACTCATACTACTCTCCCAGGTTTATGCTTACCATAGATCTCTTCCTATGCCAATAACTTCTCACAAATTTGGCTCCGTTGATCCCATGTCTGGACAAGATGCATGTGACGACAATGGGCTGTTTGTTTCTAGCGTATGTTGGAGGAGAAAATCAAACATGGTTATTGCTGCAAATTCGAATGGAAATATGAAGCTGTTGCAGTTGGTTTAATATGGACACGTTTATACTGAGAAGGGTTCATTGGATTGGAAATTACTGGCTTGCTGAAATAAATTTGCAATCGCTGAATTACCAAAAAGGATCATCACAGCGTTTGGTTTGGATATCACAGATGACGAACAGCTAAATTTGATGCCCATCTCTGCACTCAGAGTGAAAACTCTCGTGGCCACAGGGACATGACTCACATGTTGCAGGTGATGAGTTCGATACTCTGTGCATGCATACATGGCTTTTGCCTCCCCACTGTAACCAAAAAAGAAAAGAATTCATGTCCATCTCTATGAGGGTGTAAAGCACTGATTTTCTTTGCATCAGAAACCTCCTGCGCTTTGGTTATTTGGCAAACGATAAATGACGATTAGCTGCAACTGAAGCTGGACATCTTGGAAGAGCCAAGTATTCAGGAAAGGAGATAGACATGGAGACGTTCATGTTCGTTAGACTGACACTTTTGGCTCATCGCATTGCTTGATTCCATTTCCCTACGAGAACTGGTCTTTGCTAGCAAACCATTGTCTTTCCTCGTTTCATGTTCGTTAGACCTTCTCGATAAAGCAGATCTAACCAACTCAGATGGTTCTTTAGGTCTCCAATATGATGATGCACATCCTTGAAATGCTGTTGTATATGTAATTTTTTATTGTACATATTTCATTCATGAATTTGTGGAAACATATGCTGGGGTTGCTGGAGAGAAGGCATAATATGTATATATACACGAGTTGTAGGCAGGACTTTGCTGAGGGTGAGATGCATGTAGAGACTGGAGTTTTTAGAACGTGACATGGTTCCAACCCTACCTGATTTGTAGCTTTATATATGAACTACTGTATCTTGAATTGCCGTAGGTGCGCATTTAGTACATGCCTTACAATACGGTCCTAGTTTGGAAGATGCAAGATGAGGTAATGAGCTGTATTTCAAGGTTCTCAACTAGGATGAGAACATCATTAGTTTGTGTTGCATTCTATCGATGGAAATTGCTTCAACCCATAGCAGCTTGAAGCTACTGGACAAGATCTTTGGCACTTTATTAATCTCAAATGATGACACAAGTTACTACAGTTTTTGCAGTTTGATGGTCTAATTGTTGTAAGTAGCAAAATTTTGTTCCTATCACAGAATATTCAACATCAAGAAAATACTGTGGCCGGAAATTGATGCAGTGAGACTAGAAACTTTTTCATAACATCACTTGTTTTTAACATTTTTTACATGACTTGTTTAACTGGGTAGAAGGGGAAGATATGACGGTTTACCTATATGTATATCTCTGAATCAGGCATGTCCGGATCTTCACCGCCTGTTTTGGCTCATCACATCAGGTGCAACTGGCTTCCTGAGTTCACCCTCGAGCTTCAGTTGCAAGGGAACTGTGGCCGTCTTGTTCATATCTTGTTTTGTTGTCCTGTGTCAAAGTGCAGTAGAAGAGCAAACGAGTCAGGATCAGAATACTAGCTCATTACCGGTGTGCCATGACTTATTCCAACTTCTCTATACTAGTGACAAACTAATTGTAAAGTGAAAAAACAAGTATGGTAATAAGCGGCAAGTAGCATCTAGCCAGTCACAAAGATGGCCTCATGTAAGGTCAAAATTATATATATAATTGCAATATGGTCCACCACTTTATTGTATTAAGGCTTAATCCTTTTACACTATCATGTATCGGTCATAACTTTTTGATAATGTATTTTAGTGCATAATTTTAGATTTTACCGTTTGATTGTCATCATCAATAATGAAAATTTGAATTGAAAAGAATATTATAGTATTTTTTACTTTGTATTTAATAGATGCATTTTGTTTTATCACTTGAACGGTTCATGAAAAAATGGAACAGTGGATTTTATAAATGTTTTTGAGCATGGATGGGATTTAAGCATTATCATCACGGACCGAGTTTAAGCATTATCATTGGCCCTTGATCAAGTTGTTCTATGCAAAACAATGTTTTTTGGAATCAGGATCATGGTTTGAGAAATGACTGGTATGTACGAGAAAGACTAGGCAAGGTGATCCTTTCTAATTTGCTCCATATGGACCTGTTGTGATCAACAAAATTTTGCCACTGCATCTCTTCAATCAAGACAAGCATAGATCAAGAAACGGAGCAATTTAATCCAGAAAACTTCAGTGCCGTTGAAGCGGAAGGAGACCAGTTTTCTACTACTGTATGGAGTAATATATGGCTGGCTAATAAAAGGGAGTTACCTGAAGATTTTTAGGATTTTGAATCTCCTGATATCTTCGTGGATTGCTTGATCTTACTGTTGTCTGAAACGGTAGACGAGATAGGGAAACTTAGCTGTGGAAATGGATCCTCGGTGGCAAAATTATTCTCATCTCGCCGGATGATGTCTCCACTTCCTGACTCGGAAGTTCTTTGTTTCAAGTTCGGAGTTATTCTCTCTCTCTGGACAACCTTGTAAGCAACCCTGATATAACTCTAGATATCTGCTTTCTCTGTGAACTTTGTATATTGTTGAAGGGGACCTTTCTCAACTAATAAATTATGATTGGATGACGATTCCGGTAAATTAAACCCGCTGGTGCTGGTTATGGTTCTGTAAGTTCCGGTTCCAAGGCCATTACTATTTGAGTCATAAATTGTCCAAAACCAGCAAAAAGCATTTAAAAATTAAAATATTAAAAAGATTCTGAAACTAAAGGTTTGGAACAGCCAGTTTCAGTTTTAGGTTGGTTCCAGTTCCATGGAAGGTGAAACTGAAACTGAACTGGGTGTCCACGGTCTCAGCCCGGTTCAGGGTCTGGTTTCACCGATTTTGGCTCGAGCCAGTTCTTGACCTGGTTCAGTTCTGGCCATCTCTAATCTGATTGTTTTCCTAAAATTATGCCTCAAGACTTGTTTTCCTACGAAGTTTTTTCCTCCCCATTAAATTGAAGGGCTTCGGTTCAACTAAGCTCACTCCTAATCTTTCCTCTACTTCTTAACTCGTTCTCCCATTCTCTCAACCTTTTACTTTAACTCTTAACCTTGTTCGTTCCATCTTAGATTCGAACCGAAACAACTACATCCTTTTTATCTTTTTGTTGGTTCGTAAGGGAGAACTACAAGTCAAGATTTGAAAGATACAGCTCATGACTTGTATTCTTGGGGCTTCTTTAACAAAGTTTAGGCTTTTGCAAGCAAAGAGACTAATTGACTTCAGCTTGATGCAAGAGCTTCTTCCCATGTATGAAAAAAATCTTTCTTAGGTCTCAAAATTAGTAATGGTTGAAAATGATGATTATATTCCATGTTTGATGTCATCCAGTGATGCTATATTGAGAACATACAGTTTATGAGTATGTTTGTTCCATATGACTGCGAAAGCAATCTTTCGAGTTAGGCGAGATTCATTTTTGTAAACACCCGAAATAAAAATGTTTTTTAAAAAAAATACTTCAAGAAAAGGTTTTAGAAAGATTTGTCAAGTTCAATTCGAGAGCATTTCTTTCAAAGAAGTTCAAAACCTGGAATTCAGCTTGTTTAGAAAAGTTTTCAAAAGTCACAAGTTTAAATCAATTCAAATCCAATATTTTGAACAAAGATCCATTTTTTAAGGCCAAATCCACCAAACCTAAATTTCATCATATGAAGGAGTTCAATGCAGCAAGTGTCACTCGACTTGGAACCAATTCACCATGCAATACAAGTTCAAACCGTGATGAAGCACCAACCCGATTCAATCCAAGGCATGATTATCAAGCTCAAGCCCAAGTGGACGAGCCCAAATCAAGTGGGAGTTGAGACCATGAGGAACGAAACCGAATCAAGGATGGAATCAAAATCCAATCTGCCCATATGAAATTGAATAGGGAGCTGAATGAATCAAGAAATAAAAGCAAGACGTGAGGCATGGCTAGATTGCATTGAATCCTAGCCAAAGTTGAAGACCGGCCACATCCTAGGCCATGATCAAGTCCATTCGGCTGGAACCTATGTGCAGCCTACATGGGTTGGTTTAGGTGGATTAAAGGGGGACCACTTGGGCCTGTCTTAGAGTGGATCAAACCCCTCCACAAGCTGCTCCAACCCGTCCCATTGGAAAATGCTAGAACAGCCCCCTTGGCCTATAAAAAGG
Organism: Brasenia schreberi; assembly: GCA_036023115.1. NCBI lineage: Eukaryota > Viridiplantae > Streptophyta > Magnoliopsida > Nymphaeales > Cabombaceae > Brasenia > Brasenia schreberi. The sequence goes on from JAYKKT010000039.1 coordinate 3,153,316, forward strand.
GGCCAAGGGGGGGGTGGGGGGGGGTGGGGGGGCGTGAGACTCATTCTCAAAGAGTGTAAGGTAAGGCTGCTAAAAGGGGCTTGTGAGTGATAGCTAGGTGCAGGAATCCAGCCAAGGGACGTCCAAGTTTGGAGAAGAAAGGTGAGTGCTAGATAGGTGAGAGGTGAGATAGAAGATAGAAGAAGAAGATCAAGCTTTGATAGGCCGAATTCATCCTTGAATTTCGGTCTTCTTATAATCCAAACACGGGTAAGTAATTCATTATTTCCTTCAATTCTCATCTTCCTCCTTTCAATTTGATTAAATTGGGGTTGTAATAATGGAGCTCAGCCTCCCCCTACGTTGTAATAGTGATTAGCTTTCATTGCTTGTCATTTTAATTGATAGATGATCACTATTACACCCACTTGCACTCTATATGTTTGTTATTCTTCCCCAATATATTCTATAATCGTTTTATACTTCTAATCCCCTCTATGCTTAAGCTAATATATACATTTCAATTCATGTGAGTTTTAATTTGGGACGTAGAGTGACTGCAATTTCAATTCACGTGAGTTTTAATTCGTAATGTAGAGTGGGTGAAATTTAAATTCGTGTGAGTTTACATCATTACATTCATAAAAACAGAAAACAGGATTTCAGCATCTCTATATCTGTTTCTTTCTATAATTTTCATTTCTTGATGCTTGCTCCGATTAGATTGAAACTTGGCACACATATTTCACACACATTAAGCCACTCTAAATAAAATTTTCAAGATTTTTAGGGCCGTCCAACCCCGTGATAAAGTTGGTAAAAGATCGAAACACTTTCTGAATATTTTTTTGTACAGTTGGATTTCCTGAAATAGAGGTTGGGTAAAAGTCTCATATCTCTATCCATAGGAATCCAATTCATGTGATTTTTGATGTATTGGAAAGATGACATCCATAGATTTCCAACAACACTAAAATCATTAAATTTAGAATTCGAATCATAGAGATGGCTTATCTTTGAATCTCTGTATTTTTAGGATAGAGTAATTCCGGTTCAGTGAGTTAGGTCTGTTCAAAAATTTAATTTTGATTCAATATATCTTCAAATTGAGATATATAAAAGGAATAGGGTTCTCCAACTACCAACTTCGTCTGTAAAATTTTGAGAATTTTTGGAGACCTATATCTCCTAATGATCGACTTTAGAAACAGGCCCTGAAAACAGAAAACTCTGTTTTCAGGACGTGTTCATTTCAAAACATTGAATCAAAAGTGCACAAACTAAAATCTTTCAAAGCACTATTTGTTCACGTAATTTGAAGTAAAACCTGTTTCAAATTAAAGTTTTCTAAGTGTTTAAACTGACCCTTGAGCATCGGTTCAAGAAGGTTTAAGCGAAAAGAATCCACTTGCCTACAATCGCTAAAAGTTAGAAAATTGTTCAAGTCTTTGCTAGTTTGTATAAACTAGTTGGCATGCTCGCGCAAGCGTAGATATGAAAGGTTCACTTCGAGTTTCTATAGCTTGAGCGTGAAAATTTTCATGTCTACAATTTTGTGACACTTTTTTTACCGAATGATGAATAGAAACACCGTGGGGGTATGTCTCTATACAGAATACGAACGGTATATAACACTATTCTAGAATGGAATTTGGTGGTGCAACTTTGTTCTAATTCTGAATGGAAGTTTCTAGAAACCATTGCTGATACCTATCTTTCTACTAGAAATTACGTGTTGAGAAATGAATATGTCTAATTTGGATTTGAAAACACACAAGCTTTCTCCCTAATGATGTAAAACACAAGATGTCTTGCAGTGAGTTAGAATCCCATTTTGAAAATTCTACAAACATTTGCAAAACCCCGCTGCCTGCGGGTGGTTTGGGTCCAAGAGGGTGGTATGACATCGGGCTAACAGTGGGGGTCTATCCAGTCGTGTGAATCCATGAGCCGTACTTTCATTGTTTGTTTGGGGTTTCTAGAGAATTGTAGCCCTTGGGTGTTTTGGCTTGGGGCAGATTAAAGAGTGTGTTCCTAAGAACTATATCATGAAAGTTGGCATGATTAATTTGAGCTTTATTGATGGATGACCAAGATCATAAAAGAGGGCCAAGATACTCATGCGACTTGGTTTACACACTATAGGCTATAAATATCATAATTGACGATGTATGTGTATGTGTGAGTGTGAGTTGGTCTGAAAGCATGAATTGAAATGTAGATATTATTTTGCTATGAAATATTTGTGCAACATGCATGCTTTTACTTTGACTTATATTAAGAGGTGTATAACCTCTCTAAAAAGCAATAGGTCCATGGTCACCTTATTATTTACGGTGTATCATGAGACTAGCACTTGCCAAGTATATATGATGCCCAGTAGCTACCAGAAGTTCCAGCATTAACATGGTATTGATTGGTATTGATGGACGGGTCTTAAGTCTCTAGTCTCCTAGCTTTTTCTTAGTTGTTATTTCAAAGACTTTTTGGGTGGACCCACACCATATTTGTACTTGTTTAGACGATGAATTATTTCAATTTGTTTGGCTTTGCTTATCTATGGATACTATTTATGTTCATAGTCTTGCAGGGAGGATCCATGTGGCATCACCCTAGGTCATGTTATGATCATGACTCTACGGGTGTGACAAATTAGTATTATAGTATATGTTAATTAAAACATAGTCACTAATGAGGTTTTATCAAAACTGAGATATTGTCCTTTTGTATAAGCTTTCTAGGGATTTTATTTAAACATGGGTCTTAGTGAGATGAGAGATGTAGATGAAGTGGCAAAATCACATGCATCAGTGCACAAATTGAGGTATTAGGTGTGCTGCCTCAGGCACCAATAGTACAACCCCAAGTGTCGGTTGCACAAGATGGGCATCAAACTGTGAACTTCCTTGTCCAAATGATGATGACCTTCTTACATAACATTTCTTGAGCAACCACCACCACATTTGAGGATTTGACGAACAATGGTTGCAAGGAATTTAAGGTAATAGATGATCCACTAGAGTCAAATGAGTGAATTGATTAGTTGTAGAGCACCTTTAAGGCACTGGCTTGTAAGTAACGAAAGGTGAGTTAACAACACCTTCGGGGAGATGCCAACAATATTGAAAGGTAAAGAAAAAGAACATGAAATACCCCTTTGGACATAAGAAACCTTTTAGAAGGTATTCTATGATTATTTCTTCTCATGAGGAGTTGTGACTCATGTGAGAGTTCAACAAATTATAGTAGGGTAACATGCCAATTAGGGAATACATTAATAAGTTCATGAGTCGGGTGTCATTGGACCTTATAATGGTGATCCCAAAGTGAAGGCAAACAAGTATTTCTAGGGCCTTGTGAGAGGGAGATTGTTGAGGGATGTCATAGAGGTGTCAAAGCTTGCTATTCATTTGGAAACTCACATCATACAATATAGGGGCAAGAAGAGAAAGTGAAGAAGAGATTTAGTGGTTTACTTGAAGGTCGAAAGAGGAGTAGGTCAGGTCCGACACTATGGGAGGTTGTTAGTCATAGAGTAGAATGTAGCTTCTCATGACCAAAGTAGCTAATGGAGTTGAAGAAACACTTGCTTCAATTGTGAAGGCCTAGGGCACAAGGCAAGGGAATTCCCTAAAGAGAGGAATGTCAAGAATACTTGGGTAGTGCATTGCATAATGAATACTTGAGAGATGTCTTCAATACAAAGGAGTTTGGGCACTTTAAAACAAATTGTTCGAGGACAACAATGTTCTCACCTCCATATGTTCAGGATAGGGGCATGGGGCCATCTCGTTCCCAAGGGCCACCTTGTCTGTCACAGTCACAACATCCAGTTAGGGATGAGTCTATAAAATAGAGAGTTAGGAGCCAAATATCTCTCACTTGGTTATTATTATCTTGACTATTTGTGGTGTTCTTACACATGTTTTATTTGATTTAGACTTTACATATTGTTTTGTGTCTTCCACGTTTGTGTCATATGAATAGATATCGTAAGCCATTGGAAGGATTCTCTATATATTCCCAATATGGATATTATTGTGTTGTGCTAAATTTTACGGCATTATCTTATGATGATTGGTGGCCTTGATTTGAGAGATGACCTCATCTTATTGGTATATCAAATTATGACAGTCTTGGGCATGGACTTGTTGTCTAGAAACCATGTTGTTATTCACTATAAAAAGCAAGAGATCACCTTATCCATTTTGCATGAAGCTATTTGCTTTTGGAGGACCAATAAGAGGAGAACTTAGTATCCATTGTATTATCTCTTCAACCATTTAGTTATATACATAAAAAATGTGAACGATAATTGGCATTTGTCATGCAGTTGGATATTGAGAAGAGGTCCTTGAATGACATTCCTATGGTTAAGGAATTTTTGGATGTTCTCTGTGTTAACTTACTGAAACTGCATCCTAAGCAAGATGTAAAGTTTGTTATTGAGTTATAGTCAGGTTGCTAGTCTAATATCTAAGTGCTCTATATAATGACACTTGTTGAATTGTAGGAGTTGAAGGCTCAATTGTTGGAACTGCTAGAAAAGTGGTTTAATCTGATCAAGTACTTCACCTTGTGTAGATTTTGTCTTATTCATAAAAAAAGGACGATTTTCTCCATCTTTGTGTTGATTATAGACAACTAAATTAGGTAAGAATGAAGAACAAGTTTCTCTTACCAAGAACTGATGATTTATTCGATCAGTTGCAAGAGGCACGAGTGTTTTCAAAGATTGATCTTCATAGGGATATTATCAATTAATGATCCAAGCAGTTGATGAGCCCAATATTGCCTTTAAAATCTCATACTAGTATTATGAGCTTTTGTTTATGCCTTTTGGATTGACCCATGTTCTAACAACATTCATGGACCCATGAATGAGTATTTCAAAATTATCTAGATAAATTCTTCATGGTATTTATTAATAATATTTTGGTTTGCTCTAAGAGCAAGGAAGAGCATGCTGAACACTTACGCATCGTACTTAGGTTGTTATAGTGAAAGCAATTATATGTTAGGTTCTCCAAGTGTAACTTTTGGTTGGAGTAGGTTGGCTTTCTTGGTTACATAATATCCAAGGATGACATTTTTGTTAACCTAACTAAAATCTTTGTCATTATTAATTAATTGGAAGAGGCCGAAGAATATTATAGAGATTGTAGTTTCCTTGGTTTTGCATGCTAATATCACATGCTTGTTAAGGGATCAATTCCTCTCATTCAATTATCAAAGACAGATACCTTACTTGAGTGTGAGCAGAGGTTTACAGAATTAAGAACTAGATGAACTTCAACAATAGTGCTAGCACTTACATCTACTAAAAAAGTCTACTGCAACACCTCTCATAAGGGTCTTGGCTACAAGTTGATGCAATAAGATAAAGTTTTAGCTTACACATTGAGGTAGTTGAAGAAGTACTAGGTGAATTATCTGGTGCATAACTTAGAGCTTGAAGTGGCTATATTTGCTTGTAAAATATAGAGTAATTATTTATACAATATTAAGTTTCAAATATTCATCTAACCTGAAAAATATTTTTATATATCCTCATTTGAATCTCTTGTAATGGCTTGAGTTTTTGAAGGACCATGACTATGAGATTATATATCATTTCTCTACTTTAGTGTGAGATACACTAGACCTTTGGTTGAGAGTATTTGTAGCTCAAAGGAATGATTCCAAGTTAATGATGATTATAGATGAAGTTCTTCCTAAAGTGAACTAGAGTATGAGGCATATGATGACAACTCTTTGTAGTTGGAGGGATGAGTGTGCATGCCTAATGATGAGCCACTTTGACAAAAGATTCAATATGGAACACACTAAAGCATGTTAAACATTTATCTTGAAAGAACAAAGATGCATAAGGATTTGAGTTGCTAGTACCATTGCTCTAGAATGAAGAAGGTAGTTGACAAGTTTGTGGCAAGATGTTTGACTTACGAGAAGATGAAACTAGATTTCAACATCCAACGAGTATGTTGACATCGTTACTTATTTCTTAGAGAAAGCAACATCATATTAACATTGATTTTGTTGTTGGACTATCCTTTAGCTCACAAAAACATGATGTCAGTTGGATGATTGTCAACAAACTTACAAAGGTTGCATGTTTCGTGCCAATTTAGAGGAATATGTCGATGTCTCAATTTGTTGCGATCTATATTACCTATATTGTTTAGTTTTTATGGTGTGCCAAAGACCAGCATCTCATATAGAGATCCTCCATTAACCTCACATTTCTAAGAAAGTTTATAGGATGTTTTGGAGACGGAATTATAGTTAAGTACACCATTCACAAGCAAATGGATAGGCAAAATGCACCATCTAAACACTTGAGGATATACTTTGAGTGTATTGGACGGTAAGGATTAGGTTGTACCATTTATATATGATTGGCTTTGCTTATAATAATAGATATGAGATAAACATTAGAATGTCATCTTGTGAGATGTTGTATGGGGAAAGTGTATAACCCCTCTGTGTTAGGATGTCCCCAAAGTGCGGCTGGCTATAGGTCTAGAGATGCTTCGTTAGTCATGGGAAAGGATAAATTTGCTTCACCAATATATTAAGATAACTCAAGATCATCAGAAGGGTTATGTGATGAACTTGATTCATCAATATAAGATCATCCTATATGGTCTAATATACCTCAGGCTTAACTTATCCTTTTACCTCGAGCATGTCACACCATGATTGGTTGCTCCTTATAAGGCAACCTTTTGTTGTTCGATTGTCCCGATGCCACAACCTCCTCGACCACTTCATTGCCTCTATTGGCTAGATCTTGTAATGTAATTAAATAAAATATAATCACTAATAACCATACTCATAAGTAGATGTGATCTTCATACAACTACATGCACATTAAAGACAAGCATGTTTGTGGCTTCTTTCTTTTCTTTTCTGATGCCCGATACACAATAAGACCTCCCCCTCTCAACTCTCTTTCATCGCCCGACGAGCACAAAGAGGGCTTCGTGGCTGTCGATAGAGGTCTTATAGATCGGTCCTCATATGGATCTCTAGTTTGGGTCTCCATTGTGGCCCGATCCAACATGGGTATCACAAGTAATGCTCCTAAAGTATTACCGCAAGTGATGGGTGACAAAACTACCACCCACAACTATTTCCTCTATGTTTTTAAGAGTAAATTATGCATCAAGGGATTCTCAATAAAGTACTTGGGGATTTGCAACCTCGAGAAGTACTTAACAATGACCAATATGGAGAAAATGTTAGAAAAGGGTGTATTTTGTGCTCCTTTTTTATTTTTTATTTTATTTATTATTGCATCAAAAAAATCATCATTATCTATTGGTTTAGGATTGGATTGGGATGTTGAAGCTACATGAGGCATTGTAATGAGCTATTGACCTTGAATTGGCCACAAAATAGTGAAGGTTTGTCGTATTTCCACAAACACAAACCCAAGATGTTTGCATGTTTTTCTTTTAACAATCAATGTGATTGGGTGTTGATTGTAGTTTGGGACAGAAGGGTTTTATCACCCTTGATAGTTGGGTCAAGTCTCACCTTGGTTACACTTGTAAAATTGTTCTCCTTTTCTTTGTTCTCATTTTTCTGGCAAAACCCTACTTCCAAATGGTGGTTTGGGTGGACGGTTGGGAGACCACCATCAGCCCTTGTCAAAAGGTGAAAGCAATGAAATCACCTGTGAAAAATTCCATGGAATCTGATTTCCTACTTCCAAAACTTAACAATCTCATTTTTTGTTACTTGATTGATAATGAACATGATTTGATATGCATATATTTGATGAAAAGGTCTAAGTTAATAGTATGTGCCTTATGCAATCTGGTTTAGATATATGGATAGTATAAGATGAAATTGGTTTTAAAACATAATGTGATGTGAATCTATGAGCCATTCTTGTATGGTTTGTGTGAGGTCTCTAGAGAATAGTAGGTTACTCAGGCATTTTTGGCTGGATTGCATTGCAAAGTATGTTCCCTAGCACTCTATCATGACAGTTGGCATGGTTTAACTATTGAAGATGAGGTGGTCAAGTTCATGTAAGGAAGGAATAACTGACTCATGTGACTTGGTTTAGACACAATATGTGATATAAATATCATGATGTATGTGTGTATGTGCATATGAGTTGGTTCCAAAGCATATTGAAATGTAAATATTGTTTTGCGATGAAATGTTTGTGAAACATCCATGCTTTTAGTTTGACTTCTACTAAGGGATATAAAACTTTCCTATGGAGCATCCACATGGTATCACTGTAGGTTTGATACCTATATAATACTTGTGAAAACTTAATCATGTACAAACTTGATAATTTTTCCTTTCACATTTTTTATACCTCTTCGTAGATTAATCTTATATTAGAACCTAACTCAGTTGTGGTTCAGTAGTTCCACCAAAAAGGTGTGTCTTTTTGAAACATGATTATGCAATGGCAACTCATTTCTACACCTTAAATGATTGTTTCATAGTTCTTGTCAATGGTGAGGACCTGTATCACTTCCCATCTCAACTACACACTCTTCTTTTACTTTAAAACTAAGCCTTTTTGGTATCAGGCACTGGGCATTGATGTAATGATTGGTTTTGTAGGATTATTGACTTAATCTAGCTACAAGGATCAACTGTGAGGTGATGATAAACAAAGTAATTCATAGGAGTTACCCTTGTGTGGTGGGATTGGAGAAGGAAAATATAGCATGTATAAGACATGGCAAACATGAGATTCCCTACTACAACGGGGGATACCTCTCAACCGAGTATTATAGATATATAAGGCCTTCTGGCAATGTGAGTGAAGAAATGACCATTTCAAGGCAAAACATATATGTTATTAAACTCCGGACCTTCCAAAGATGCCCAGAAGGGAATTACTCCCTTTGATCTGAAGAACTCCGATCTTACTCTCGAGTTTTGGAACTCTAAGTAAGCTAAGTTTATTTAGATATACTTTACTTTAAATAAAAGATTTTATACCTTTCATAGAAAAGTTACTCAAGGAAACTACAAAAAAGTTGTGAGAAGATTTTCAAAATAATGGATTGATGATTTTGATGGGATGCTAACATTGAGTTTAAGTCCATTGGTGAAGTCTCTTACATATATAGGCTAAAGGTTATGGTTATTTTATTATATATAATGATATCAATCTCATTGAATGAGCATAACATTTCAAATACAAGAAGTATTTAACATTAGTATGCCTTGAAAAGTCATGCCTCTCACAAATGTCGACTGGCTCCAACACTTTGACAAGGGTTGTCTTTCTTGAGAGTCATGTTTTTTAATAGAAAATAAATATTATTCAGATTATTATAAATAAATAATCTTAATCCAATGGTATAGAGGATAGGATTTGAATGTTGTCTGTACATACCATCATAATCTTTTCAATGATTATGTTTTTATATTCTTGTTCCATTAACCAAGTCATTTTTATGCTTAACTTCTTCAAGTATTTTAGTGCAATTCCCAAAATGCATAGAGGAGTTGTAATGCAAATAATCTTGTTGTATCATATTGCTGATGATTTGCCTATGTTTGTGTGCAAGATGAAACCAAAGAACTCATGCAGGCCATCGCGGTCCTTTGCATATGGAAAGTTGAATTCAAGAGTATGAAATAAGCCTAAATGTTAGTGTTTAAGCACACCTTAAAGAGACTCATGCCCTAACCTTTCACATATCTTGAAGAATTTGTGCAAGTCATGCCACATCAATTTGGTGGTGTTTGAGTGTCCACAAGTGTAAGATTCAATTTTGGTGGCATTCTCAAGTAAAAGACCTATATCTATAAGGTTCATGTTTACTGATATTCTTTGTAAAAAGCTGATTTTGTTAAGATTCAAGTTTACTGATATTCTCATACGAAATGCCAATTTCTCCATAAAAAGTTGTTTCATCCAAAATCCTAAGATCCCAACAAAATCTTCATGTTTCCTCACAAGGATATAAAAATGAATGTCCCTACAGATTAGCATGCAATGACAACTTCATCGATATAACTTATATCTTACTGTTTTCTCATTCAAAATCTCCCTATATCTATTATTATTTATTATAGTTGTTTTGCTACCAAAAGTTGAGCATGCACATATCTCATAGAAGAAACCATGCATCTTTTCTCTCTAATCCAATGAATTATCACTATTTATACTAATTATGTGAGCTACATTAGTCATTTCTATCATCCACTCCATAGATGAATATTCACAAACTATATTCTAGGGCTTGATATGCCACTGGGAGCAAGTTATCATTCTCCCCTTCTCTCTGATCATTATATACATATATATATATATATATATATATACAAAAATAGATGGGATTGAGCATATATTACTCTCTCTCTCTCTCTTTATATATATATATATATATACATAGACACATGCACACACATATATAGAAAGAGATAGATAATGGTATATGCCAAATCCCATCTATACTCAAATATTTTCATTGTTCGAATGACATTATAATTGATGCAATTTTTAATTTAAAATGTGAAAATGTATATAGTACTTCATAAACAATAGTATATTTTTTAGTAGATTTAAGCATGGATTGGTTTGACCACAAACTACTATATATATATATGTATCTATATAATATATATAGAGCCAGAGGTACTTCAAAATACATAATATTTGTTTCATAATCTTGCATGAACATGTCACTTTTCTATCTTTGAATTCAATAATAGAGATTTGAATTAAAAGTATTATTGTACTTTTGTACTTTGCATAAATATAAAATAATTTTAATCTCTATTGTTGTTTTCAAAGATTAAATAGTAAAGGTGTGTATGTAAGATTATACACCAAAAGACAATATGCATTTAGGTCTCCCTACACACACACACACACACACACATATATATATATATATATATATATATATATATATATATATATATATATATATATATATATATATATAGAGAGAGAGAGAGAGAGAGAGAGAGAGAGAGTTGCATAATCCCTTTAGATACATAATCTTTCACAAACATCTCTACAGTTCGATCTTTAAGATCAATGGGTTAAAACCCATTATATTTTCATACTTTACATTTAATGTACTCATGATGACCATTGTTTTTCAAGAACATAACAATAACATGTTATTCCTAGTTTTTTAAAATTTCTTAAAAAATTAAATTTCACTCATGCTACTGAAAAGTAATAGGTTGTCATGGATCTGGTTTGTTTCTCACACACATATATATATAGAGAGAGAAAGGAACCATCGTTTATGCTCAATTAAGCAAGGTGTTTAATCGTTCATTTTGTGTGGTTCCACCGATTCAACTACTGGTCATATGATGGTCAACACCTTATTTACTTTTTCACTATCCAAAACTGGTCTCCACCAGAAAACCATTGTCGCCACCACCAACACCATCTAAAGGACTTGAAGGCCGGTCGTAGAACCAGGGCAATCATGCTAAACAAGGGATTAAGCACTGGCTACTGCCTATATAAGTGGAAACGTCTGTAGCACCTGACATGATAGATGGGGGACTTTGGTATAGTGTATGTCCGATCTGCTCAACGATCAATTGCTCGACTAGGCTAGGGTCTGATTCTCAAGTTAAGGTCATGATTGTGATACCGGTCGTACCCTAGAAAAACAACTATGTCCAATCTCTTCGCAAGAATTCCAGATATGGGGAACCTATACGCAATTTGCCAAAATGCATAGCTTA